>JAGVSP010000742.1:0-99318 GCA_022494985.1 Micrasema minimum
ACCGACAGTCGCGTATGCAAAATATAGTACGTCAACTCGAAATTGTACCGTTTAAATTAAATGAAAAACGTGCGCCGTATAATTTGTAATTCACTGACCTTGGTTATGTAATATTTAAGAACCCATATCATATGGATATTACTATCGTGTAATGAAAAAGGAAAAAAACACATATTGATATTAAAAGCATTATGGCATTAATTTTTATAATAATAAGTATTTAAATGTTTCAATATTTTTAGATACTTAAGTGATAGCCTATAAGTGGACTTTATTGTTAGAAATGAATGTTGTATATATATTATATTTAAAATAAGTGTATGTCTGTTGACTGTCCATAAAAAAATAAAAATTAAAAATTTTCTAGATGCTAAGCGTCCTGATCTGCTGATCTAAATTAAGTTAAAGATATTATGGCTTCCGTTCTTTCCAGTCCTAGACCATGTTCATTGCACTATGGTCCATCTACACAGAGATAAATAATAATTTCTTATAGTTTTATTCAAAAAATGTTTTTAAGTTTTTTGATTATTACTTATTTATATATTTCTTTAAATAATATTAATTTAAATAATCATTTTTGTTGAATGATGATTCATTTGATGCCAACAAATAGTTCATTAATTTAGTGTAAAAAAATCTTCAACCCAAAATTTGAGTTTATTATTCGTAATAACCAGTCTTGTTAAATCCGTAATATGAATGATTTATTACGCAAATATTTTTTTTCCGTTCGCTTTCCTTCATCACAGCCTCTGATTCTCAGCCTTTTCAGATCTCTACTTTACTTATATAACTATATTGATTAATACAAAGTATGGATGATAAAGACTTGGATGATAAAGACGTTTTATTGTTCTATTCAAAATCACGTTTATTTTATTAATTCTCATGGATGTATTTACTCTATTTACTACAATTTAGAAATGCGATAGTGCTTTGATATTTTAATATTTGCTAAAATGTTATTGGTAATTGGTTTCAATGTGGTATTTCACATAAATATTCACATCTAAAACACTAAAATTTCTATTAGAAAAACTACGATCTCGGTCGGGGAGTGGGGTGCCTACTGTCTGTGACAAACACAAATGTACCGGATGTTGACAATGGTGGTATAGTGACGCTGATAATACATGATATATTTAGCAACCAATGAGCAATCAGACTAATTAGTGATTGAAATAAAGGCAATTCGGTCTTTGGTCGCTGAAAGTTTACGAAAATGTATCATTATACGATAAACATATTTGTAATTCCACCGTTTCGTTTTAAAACTTTTTATAAGTTTTAGTTAATTTGAGTTTTGAGTTAATTTAAAAGGCAGTTTAAATAAGTATTTTTTAATAAACAAAGCGTACAATTATCAATTTATTAATATTTATAGCCATCGGAAAATTATGTTACAAGAACCTGGGTTACGCTCTTTTTCCTAAATAGACTGTAAATTTATATATAAAATAGTGTTTTTTCTCAAGCCATTCACTAATGAACTTGTGTCTGTTTTTGAAGTTCTGATCTCTTAAAATATAGCATTTGACAGACATCTTGTGAAATCAGTTTTCGTGTTGCAAAATAACACTGACAAGCCCTTACCCCTTTTAATTTAAATAAACTGAAAGATTTGTTTAAATAAAACACTAACCAAACTTTGTTCAAATTAATAATCAGATTGCTAGGAACAGAAAACTTAAAGTCTTGCAAGTTACTGGAGACTAAAGCTCTTCGTTTATAAATAAAGCTTATTTGGTTTGTGAAGTAAGTCTTCTTCTTCTCCAACTTCTTCTGTTTCTACTTCTTTACCTTCTTATTTTTCTAATACTTATTTTTCTTTTTTTTCATCTTCTTTTTATTTTTCTCATCTTTATCTTCTTTCTCGCTCTTATTCCTTTTCTTTTTCTTCTCCTTTTCTTTCTCTATTTTTTATTCGTTTCCACTTTCTTCTTCTTTTACCCTCTTCTTACTCTTCTTCAATTACATCTTTCTTCTTTTTCTGCTTTCTAAATTGGATATAAGGGTCTGTATCGGCTCATTGGATACTGCCTCTAGACCCCTATTTGTCCATCTTCTTGCAGGTCGTCCTTGAAGCCGATGCGGCTGCCAGGCAGGCAGAGATGCATCACGGAGTTGTCTATTCTGTTGTCATTCATTATCTCAATGTAAACGTGCACGTTTCTTACCATTTTCTCACATCTTCGTGCTTGGTGCAAAACATACGAAAATATATACTTCCAGCCATCAGGTCATATTAACATATAATGTGAAACGTAGAAAATAAGTCCCACAAGTAAAACATTTATTCCATTTTGAATCCCAAACATAAAGAATTAGATGATTTAATAACTGAAGTACCCCTAGAGTGTGAGCCGTCGCTAACCACAAATATCAAAGCGACCCTCTTTGTTGGATTAAAAGCATTTTTCGTCATCTTGTAAAACCTTTTTACGTAGGGCCAACAAAGTTTACTTAGCGTCGACCGCCGACCGCCACAAGTTTTCTGTCCCAAGTGAAAACACAGTAACTAATTTTCGAGGATTGTATTTTTTAAATGAATCATTAAGCCTCGTTAATGAACTAACGCCTTCAAAACGAATGAAAATAAAAATAAAATCTCCATCATGTCCGTAATTAATTTTTAAATATCGTAATTGCGATCATTTTATAGGTAGGATGCGTCTATTAGTTTTAAGGCATTTAACCAAGTTTTGATGTAAGTAGCGCTTAAAATAGAAAAAAAATACATAACTACTTCTTTGGTTGTACGCATCAACTTTACACCGTGTAACAAAACTCGATGAACAAGCGGAAAACCAGTGAATTTACATCATATTTGGAGTCGATTTTAAAGAATAATTTTTATTTTATTTAACCTTTAGTTTTCGAGAAAATTGGGAAAGAAGTCGTTTTTTTCCTGAAATTTATACGAATTGTAATCAAATATAATTCATTTATTCAAATTAATACTATCCTTAAAGAAAATAATAGCAAAAACGAAATTATAATAAGAATTTGGGCAACTCACTTAATCTGCGGAACTTAATTTTTTTTTACCAGAAGAAAAGAAGTCTTTTTTTCAAGCTCAGATTCAAAACTCGTAAAACACATTCGACTCCAAAAATTAAGGATATTCATCAGTTTTCGGGTTGTACTACGAGTTTTGTTACTCCATATATATTCAGAACCACATTTTTATGCGCTTAGGAGACGGGTGATTTAAAAAAGTCCGTTTGCGGTCAATCCGTAACACTTTTTTTTTTGAATTTTTTTTTGTTTTCCCAGAAAAAATTCAAATATTCATTACTATTCACACAAAAAAAAAACAGAATTTTAAAATATAGGACACTTCTCTACTGTCCATAAGAATCTAGTATTTTTTTAAAATCTTTATCATAGGTAGGTATAACTCAAAATAATTGTAAAATTTGGTTTTGCGTCACTGTTGTTTCGAAAGTGTTATTGGGGTGATTTTTTAATGAAAATAGTGCTTAATATAATTATTATACGCCAATAGTGCTTAATATAATTATTATACGCCAACGTTCCTTGTTACAATTTTTTTTTTAATTATTTGAGGGTTGGTTTTAAAATATTATGGTCAAGGAGTGATCCTGTCTTTTGGTTTTTTCCATCACAAACAAAAACCAAGAAAATTGTTATTGCTACAAGTTCAACGTTGTCATTTATATTGACACAATAGAAATACAAATGCACGATAACATTTACAAAACTTGATTATGTTTTGTGTTTTTATTGCTAATGTATAATTTTATTGGTGTATGTATATTTGTATATTTATGTTACAGCGCCCTTTAGGTGATTTTTCATAAAAATGGCGCCTTTGAAATTATCCAATTACTAATACAACTACTTTCCCTTATCTATACCCAATGGTGCATAGGGAACTGCATTGGTAACCACACCAAGTGCAATGTATCTTGATTTTTTCATTACATGAAGGTAAGACGACCAGTCTTACGCTTCAGAACCAGACCAAGGTATTTTATGTTGACCCCCCTACGGGAATCGATCCCGCGTACTACTGCCATACCACGAGGCGGAATTATTTGTTATTATTATTTGTATCTTTAAAAAAATCAACATCGTGGTTGAGCAGCACCACCAACGTCTTTTTAACTCTACCAAAAAAATAGCGAAAAACATATAATTTTCAACAGCAATATTGGATGCGTGTCACTGTGTTTATACCTGATTCTGGTGAAATCAATTTATCGATCCATCGAGCCTGGAGAGTCATCCATGAAATTAAAACATTTGGGTTTGGTTGTAGACCACGTGATTATTCCCTCCCTGCCACGTAACCACTGACAGTCTAATGTCAACGATTTTTTTTTTTAAATTCTCTTAAAACTGCTTCGCTAGATTGGGCATAATATGATAGCCCCTGAAAGGGGGGTATTCCGAATATTTTAATGGACCAATCCATTGTTGAAAATCAAAATTAATTTACCGACCGGTAAGCTTTTTAAGAATATCGACATTTTTTAATAGGAAATAACCATTAGATCTATTATGATGTTTTATTACCCAAATATTTCCATTTCGGTGCTGATATTAAGCAGACGAAAATAAACTGTTTTTAAGTGAGATTTAAACGAAATGATTTTCGTCCGGAATCTGTGACTAGACTTCTAGAACATATCATGGTTCAATCAATGATACCAAAATATTAAGTACTTACAGCAAGACCAAAAAAAAAAAGTTGGTTTAAAGCCACAATTATAGTTTTTATAATAGAAAAACTATAAAATATAGTGGATGAAATATGAATAAGGTAGTAAGTTATCGCTCTACGTTCCCAAATGTTAAGCCCCCACTCAGGCAAATTAATTCTGAGTTATATGAAAATAGATAGTTTAAAATGTAATTTACGTACGAGTAGGTACTTAAATACTTTAAATTATGTGATAATTTTTGTCGTTGCTGGGCACAAACTCTGAATAAGTGTCGATAAAATATATCGCATATTACGAAGCGTATATGACGTCAGACGGTAAAATATCAAATGCGTCATAAATGCAATACCTTGGTACCAATATTTGCTTCTTTCTAATAAAAAAAAGGTTCGTGTACTTATCGTAGTTTATTTGGAAAAGAAAGATACCTACTTATTATGTGCTTATATCGACATAATATATAAAAAAATGAAAATTCATTTCCAATCTACATAATGCATTTTTATTTGATTTATTTATTGTTCATTATTCAATATACAGTTGGACAGATTATAGTTTCCATATCCCGTCTTGCTAGATATGATCGATGTTAAGACAGGACATTGTCATTATTGTTAACTATTTGAAATTACTATAAGAAATGTATTGAAATTGTTATGAAACATCTACAATATTATCTTGGTATTAAAAAAGGTGTGCACTACTGTGATTTTTAAAAAAAATGTCAAATTGTTTATTACTTATAAAATATTTGTTTGTTCTTCTAAATCTATTTCATCATCCTCAACTTACTCCTCTCCCGATGCAATACACTTAAGCCAACGTTTTTCAACATTGAAACATTGTTTCGAGAATTGGAACAAATATTGTTGAAGTCAATTTTCGGAATGGCCCTCAAAGCGCACAGCGATTCGGTCCTTATCTCCTCAATCGTGTCGTAGCGGAATCCCCGGAGTGGTCTCTTGAGCTAAGGGAATAGCCAGAAGTCACATAGTGCTAAATTAGGCGAGTACGGTGTTTGCGGAACGATACGAGTTAAATTTTTGGCGAAATGGTCTCGAAGAACTAATGCACAAAACTAGATTTCACTTTTTTCAGGCAACGAGATTTTCGGCACCAAATGAGATATCACTCTTCTCAGGCACGACATATTTCAAAATGGTCTGGACTGAGCCAAATGAATAACGGTAACTGTATCAGCAAGGTCTCTAATATTGTCAATCGATGATTTTTGAAGACCAATTTTTTTATACCGTTGACGTGTTATTTATCGGTTAACGTTGATGGTCGTCCAGGACGATTTTGTCTTCAGCACTTTCTCTACCTTCTTTGAATTATTTGTACCACTAATTTTAAACATTTTTTGTAACATAGCCTGGTCGCCGAAGGCCTTCTGCAATATTCTTAACGTTTCCGCAGCAGAAATTTCATTCCGCAAACAAAATTCAATGCAAATTCTTTGCTCAACAAAATCAAACATTGTAAAAATCACTAAATTAACTTATAGCTGTTGTGTTTGAGTGTGATATAAAAAATGGACGTATGCTCGGAGAACAATCTAAACAGTTAGGGTTTAGGGGTGTGAGCCGAAAGGTTTTATAACAACATAAATCTTGCAAATCGCCATAAAACCATACCCACGGATACAAACATGTAGGTAACTAAGTAACTAAACACATCATGCCATTTCCTGAAGTTTTGGGAATTAAGTTGATGTGTTTGTGTGCGTGTTTGAGTGATATACAAAATGGACGTAGGCGTAGACAATCTAACTGTTAGGGTTTAGGGTGTGAACCGTAAGGTATACACATAATCTTGCAAATCGCTATAAAACCATAACCCACGGATACAAACATGTAGGTAACTAAGTAACTAAACATCATGCCATTTCCTGAAGTGGGGAAGTAAGTAGAAAGGAAAAAGCAGCAGAGCACACTTTTCGTCATCCTGCCATTTTCCCGAAGCGGTAGACAGAGAAAATAGAGCGCCATACCTCTCTATCCTAGCCCACTTTTTCTCTTCCAAATTCATTATGCACAGATGTCAATAATCCCAACTGCTGACATGGCTACTCTTCAAGTACTTGTACTTGATCATTCGATATCTTCGTCGGCCATCCTCTATTTCTACACCCAGGTACATTTATAACGTCGTATAGCCATTTTTTCTTTATTCATTTGCTCCAATTACGTTTATAATAATTGTACTTTCCGACGAACAAAAATTGCTTCCTCACATGTCTTCAATAATTTTTTTAGGAGCACCAGGATTGTCAGCAGTTATAAATTTCAGCTGTCCCTTTGAAAATTTTTCATTTAGTAATTATTTCCTAATTTGCTTTTGTTATGTTTGACGTAGTGCCAAAACCGAGTTTACTTGATCACCAATAAAACTGTGGTCTTCTAGTAAAAGAAAACGCCCTCGAATTTAATCTGCAATAAAATATACATTTCGTATCTCTTTCAAGACGTGTATGTTTTAATGTCCTTTGGTATACTGCTTCACTTCGTATGTAATCGTCTATACATTTTGATGTCACTTCATTATTATAAGCGTTAATTGAAAGATCTTTTAAAAGAAATTGTTTTGGCGAACAAACCGTGAAACTTTCGAGATTAAATATTGTGTGCAGATAGTGAAACAAAGCAATAAATAACAAATAACATTTGAGCTATTAAGGAGACATTTAGAATGTCTTAATTTCATTGGTAAGTTAATGGTGTCAGGTAGTATTCTAAAAGCGAGAAACTCAACATCACAAAGTTTATTTTGAACCGTTTACAACACATTGGCAATAGTTCACCCATATCTTGGTACTAGGTATTTAAAAGGCTGTTTATGTGTTTATACTACGCCCAATAAGTAATCTTCAAACACCAATTTATAACACACTTGCTGGCCCGGCAGACGTTGTACTGCCTTTTCTGGTAGGTAGGTAAGTAGCGCAATGAGTTTAATTAGGTCCGTGTAGAAGATTGACAGGAAATAACATAATCAATTTCACTATGGATCGCAGGCCCACCCAAACACTGTAAATTATTATCCCACTTTCATTTTTAAATATCAAAACGGTAATTTAAAAAAACAAATACTGAATATCTTATATTTACGCAAAACAGTCAAACAAGGAATTCAAAATATAGGTACGTTTATATCAAGATATATTATGTTTTTAACTAAACATTTTTAATTCTTCAAGTTGTATTCTAGTTAGACTAAAAATACTCAAGTCGTATTAAATATGACAACATTTATAAATATTAATTAAAAAAAAACACCATAAAAAGACGGTGAAAATATATTTTTATTTTATTTTATTTTATATTTTTTGCATGGAATGCGTAAAGATGCCATTGATGTCGCGAAATCATCCTTACCTGACAATATGATTAGACACAATAGAAAAGTGTCTGTCTCTTTCTTGATTTCTATTTTCAAGCATGAGTCGCATAGGCTTCATTGAAAGTAGTATCTTCACATTGAAATGTGTGCAAATATTATGAGATTGCACAGTTTTCTTTTTAATTTAAACAAATATTTTGACGTGCTATCAAAAATTCCTTTTATTAAATTTCTTACATTATATAAATAAGGTTCAATTAGGATACACTGCTATTTTTTAATTTCATTAATCTAATCATTTTAAAAACATATAGTAGGTGCCGTAAAAAAGGGGTGTGCGATGTATTTAAGTTACTATTATTTCAAACACTTGAGTAGATAATTGCCAACTAAAAAGTATTGTAGTTGGCTGATAAAAAAACTTTTTCGTATTCTTAGCAAGGGAATGGAAAAGATTGTGATTTATTTTTTCAATATTGATCGAAACTCTTTCAACGGCGCGGCGCGGCGCGGTGGTCGTAGCCTCGATTACGTGAGCGTTTTAAACAAAGACTCATAGATTGTCCTTTGCTAAATTTCTACATTTGCTTGTTTACAAAAAAAAAGCACAATTTAGGAATACATTATTTATCTTTTAGACACAAAAACTACTTATTGAATTGACATAAGGCCGCCGTAGCGTAATGGCTTAGACGCTGGACTCACGATACGAAGGTTCCGGATTCGATTCCCGCTGCGAACACAAATAAATATAAAAATTGATGACCTCTGAAAATTTATCAATCAACTTCTACATACATATATGCATCTCAAATGCGATACACATCGATGTAGATATATTTTGGTGATTTGTGCCCAAGGGCGGATAAGGGAATGTAGTCGCAGCAGCAGTAATTAATCAACTTAATTTGAAAAATAACGTTATTAATATTTCATATTAGTGTACGTTTGATTATATGTATACCTACCCACCCCAAATGTTTTTATTCCTTAGATTATTTAAATGGTTTTTATCCTTTAATAGAGTACATTCGGTATCGTTAATCCGTTTCATACGGTGATTACCAACGAGTAGGCATTTGAAAAGGGAGGAAAATACTTGACTCCTTACACCTCCCCTTTCTAAATGACTCAGTTTAACGAGATAAGGGTGTATCACATTTTCCTTTACTTACCACTTTGCCTCTTCAGTGAAATGAGTCGCAAACGTTTAAGATATTCGTTTCTTTCCCGTGTACTCTGTAACGGGGCGTTGTACATTTTGAGCGATGTAATTTATATCTATTTACATTCATCGTTTGGAATTTTAAGCAAAATTAATTAAATCTCGAATTAATTTGACCGAATTTTCGTTAACACGTGAAAGAAATTAGGATTTATTATATGGATAACGAATTGCGTAAGTTAATTTTATTGCCCCAGTTATACCTATATATTTTTGTTAATTTTGTGAAATATAGTACCTACACGGGAAGTTTTTTTTTTTCATTTTTGCAGCATTTGGAGTAGAAATGCAGGCCTTTTGCACCATTCGATGCGGATGAGGAGATCGAGGAAAGAAAATTTACCTACCTATAATATTATTCCTTCAGAGATTCTACTATTTTAAATTAGTGTAACCATAAACATCAATGGATTAAAATTAACTAATTTAATGAGAAAAAAACATAAATATATGAAAATTTATATTTCTTTATTTTCTAATATATTTTTTTATAAACCTCTCAAATATTTCTATTGTGTTTTTTATAAAAAAACCTTATCAGTTTATGTTTTTCATAAAATAATGACTGTTTCACTGTTTTCTAAAGTAATTTTTTTGTATAAACTTACTATTTAACTAAACAAAAAAAATATATTAAATATTTTTTTGTAAGTTATTGATGAAGATACGATTTTTTTAAAGTTGCACATTTCAAATACCGCGCCAAATACTACTATGTACTAAGTGCGTCATTTTTGCAGGAGTGACGTCATAAAACGGGTTGTTTAAGGCCATGGTATTTCTCCAGCCAGTAACAAAACTGTCAAAAATTTATGCAAACTGACGCGGGAAGCGCAGATAAAATATACCGTCGACTCAACTGTCATATACTGTTAACAGCTGTTCTAGGGAGACTGAATGGCGGCCATCTTTTTTGTAATAGAAGATTGTATGTAGATTGTATTCCATATTAAAATGCCATGGAACGCGGCTACGGGTTTAAAAACGGAAACCGGAAAAACTACACTTAGATACAAGGAGTGACGTCATTGTTTAAGATTTTGAAATGAATGCTATTTTCAACATTTTTTATAAATTTTTGCGTGAGTTTTTGGGATATTTCATCCCACTTCAAAAATTTTTAATATTCGCGTCTACACGAAAGCATTTTTAAAATTGTATAACTTTTCTCACTATGCTTTTAGCCCTAAGGTTTATGTAGGTACTATGAACAATACCTGAAACTGTCGAAGATTTAGATGTTAAGGAGATGGTAGAATAAGGTGGTTATTGCTTTATTTAAAAAAAATCTTTAATTTAAATCTAAAAGCATTTTTGTTTCCATTTGTTATAATATATCCGGAGGTTAAGTTTAGTTACAGGGGCTTATCTACAAAAAATAATATTTAGAATGTTTTTCTTTAGAAAAAAGCCCGGTATATTTATTAGTTGCACAATGTTCCATTTATTTATTTATTTGTTTATATTTTAATGTTGTGCACACAGTGCTATGTTTGGTACAATGAACTAAAAATTTTCAATTTGAGGTAACATATACAACATAACACCAATTACGTGGACAACACAATGTACAAGACAAATTTCTGAAGACGTGAAGTGACCAAACAGTGGTTATGTTATGTCATGTGAATGTGTGTTGTTGTATGTGTGTGGAGTGTGGTGTATGAGTTGGGAAATCTGAATATTTAAACGCAGGAGACGATAAGTAAAGAGAAAGAGGATACCGCCGTCCTGGCAGACCGTCGATGACCATCCTTCGGATGTATTCGGCGGAGCTGATGGGTGCGGGCCTGACGTGGGAGGAGGCGAGAGAGCTAGCTGGTGACAGGGTCTAATATTCAAATAAAACTATGCTTAAAAGATTTCATGATTTTTTACGACATAGAGCTTTGTATCGCTAATAAATATGATGTAGAATGATGGAAACCGGGCTGAACTCACGTATTAATACAGAATATGCCCACCTCGACTTCGTCGAAATAAACGAGCATAAAATGGTATTTTCGAATGTTAAAAAAGATTTTTTTGCATTTTTTTATTTTTCCATATTCAAAATTACCTACCTAATTGATAAAAATCAAAATTAAATTTTCAGACGGAAAAAAAAAATATTAAAAAAGTAAAGCATTTATTATTTCTGACCAAAATACAAATTTATTATTCGGTTTTTAAGCAGTATTATTGTTTATTGAAAAAACAACGAAATTTGGATATTTTATTTACGTAGGTCGATAGGAATGTTTTTATACCCAGGGAAGAAGTTTGAAATATCAACAAACGAGCCATAAAATATGAGAACAATTCGTCTCAAGCCTTTGTTCCAAAATACATTGTTTTAGAAATAAAAAAATGTCAACGGAACGGCAATCTTAACCAATTGTCCCTAGAATCTGATCCCCTTTACATTATGTACCTACTTATTAGTAGAAATTATTTAAACATTAAATAAGAGTTTAAATCATTAAATACTTAAAAACACATATTGGTTAAAAACTTTTTAAGTAGGCAATTATTTTACTTAGTTCATATTTTATTTATACTTTTATTTAAAAAAAAAAAAAGTAACATTCAGTTCTTATGATATACTCTAATAATTCAATTTCTGGGCTGCTTTTAAATAGTGGGCAATAACTGTGCCAGAAATCAAGAAACAAGCTGTGCTGGAGTGGGATTTGAACCTAGATTCGGAGTCCGAGACTCTACCACTAGTCCACAACCCGGTTCAGTAAATAAATATGATAATAAAACGTCGAATGAATGCTGGCCCAGTTGTAGAGTCGAGGTCTTTAAGTCTAAAGGTTCTAATCGGTCTCCGCCTATTTTTAAGTACATGCCGCTTAGGTTTCATTGAAAATATTATTTTTGTAAATTGAATTAGGTATTTTTTATATACTATTAAGGTATTGGTATAATAAAATTCCTATGCTGAAAATTTATTACATTTAAAATCAAACGTTAGTAATAACTGACTTCTTATAATTTCTATTTATTTCAAATATTGACATCACGATGTTATTTCAATAAAGAACTGTCTTTAGTGCAATCTAAAACCTTATATTCACTCGACTATAAAAGAAAACCGAAAACCTCTCTAAAGTTCAACCATGATACTATGCATCGACTCAAGCTGTAAATTTTCATCACTCCCCATAATAGAAATCTGTAACTTGGTAAATTACTCCTGATTTTCACAGTTTATCTGAGTTGCGCCATGAACCATGCCTTCTTTTCTAGGTGGATGGTGCGGCGGCGGCGGCCGGCGGCGCCTCGAACCGCATTCAAATATTTAATTAAGAATTGTATTATTTTTTTTTGACAATCCACTGACAGATTTGTGTCTTAGGAAGACAAGAATTGGTGGCTCGGAGGCAGTTAGTGGAATCCATAAATGCGATCCACACAGGGACCGGAAATAAAATGACGACGATAATGATCTTCCCCGTCCATCTATTTAAAATTACTATTCCAAAGACAGAGCTGCAATGCGGTCTGAAAAGTCGTTAGGAAAGGAATCGGCACATGGAAAAAAAACCGAGAAATACTGTCACCGTCTATTTATGTAAATAAATTTCAAGGTCCACTTAATCCCAATATTGCTTCTTCCCAATTTTGTTTGGTGTTCTCGAAAATGAAGTTGGAATGACGAAAATAACTAGGAGTTAAAAATAGCAGGAACTTACATTTAGAGAATACAAGAATGTATTTTTAAATTTGATAGGAAAATCTAAAATACGAGTGTAATCTTTTTGATTATCGTAGCCCTAACTTGGTGGATTATTAGTTTTAAACCGTGTAAAGAAAAAAATAAAAACGCGATGACTTTAATAATGAAAAAAATAATATGTAGTTATCGTTTTTTGCTCGACATAAATAAGTGTGAAATGTAACTGCAGTGTTTTTGTTACTTGCATAAAACCCAAAGAAATGCGATATTTACCTATTAAGATTCAGTTCTTCTTTTCACTAAGTTACTTTCTAATGTGGCACTGACAGTTTACTAATTTTAAAATTATTATTATCATTTGAATCACTTTAAAAATATGTTACCTTTCTCACATCCACAAATTTGATATTTTTGTAACAATAATTGTTCACAATAACTTCGATGAATGTATATTGGCATTACGTATGTTCTATGCTTATAAACACAAAAATATTGAATCACTGATACAACTTCAGTCAAGACGGAAAAGTGTAGTCGAATCTTAGGAGCTTTAATAATATTTTAAGATTTATTATATTTTTAGTGTAGTAATATAGCACGAAGATTAATTTGTCCGCATTTATATTTTTAGATAAGTGATATTTGTACGCTTTTTTAAAGATGGACATCTGTTTTTTTATATTTTATAATTTCTTAACACGAATATTGTTTACCAAATTCTACATTTTTTTATTATGTAATGTTTTCGATCTTTTGAATACCGCAATTCCATGTCTTGAATACCGCAATTGCTATCTTTTGATAACATTTATACTGTTCTTAATGTACTTCTTGTATATTGCTATCTTTCCATAACATAATTTATATTGTTCCTAAAGTACATCTTATATAAAGTTCACAAGTTTTTGTGAGAATGCGTAGTGTTTCTTATATCTTACACTTGGATGGATTTATTGCTTAAGTTTATGTTTTATTCCCTGTCGTTTAATTTACGTAAGATATTTTTATTTTGAAAGTTCCTAGTGAAAGATATTGCATTTTTTTAAACTATTAAAGCACTAAATAAACACGTTAGAATTTGACTTAAAATGTTTGTAATTCGTACAAACGGACAGTTTTCTCTGTATTTGGAAAATTGGTGCATGACTACATTATTTTAATCCATACAAATCACAGAACATCTTAGCATTAAGCACAATTATTTTGCTTTTTTATTAGACAATACTAGAGATTTATCACCGACATTGTTTGATATAAAACCGAGATCACTTAACTCTTCGGTTTCTACATTTTGGCAGTAAAAGAGCTGTCGAAGTTTGTTCGAGCGAAGAGTGAAAATAAATCGGAAACTTTCTTAACTGAGAGTTTTCACAATGGCACGGATTAGAAATTTAATCGTAAGTTGGTAATTCCGGGGAATGATTAACAAGTACGAGTGGCATGGCTATCGGAGGAAAGGGATTAGTGTCGGAACTGGTGAGGAGCAGCGGCCGGCAGGCGGTCACGGCGTGCCCGAGGCGTGCAGCGGGCGCGCGCGCGGCACGTGCAGCACTGGGCCACTTCCCGTGGGTCCGCGGCGGAGCGCCATCCCGCGTTATGTCACTCCGGCTGTGGCGGTGGCGGTGGCGGGAACGGAGTCTCGACGCGGCGAGGAAGATGGAATGAATCGATGCCGTGTTATTATACGTCGCGTTTCTACTGCGAGTCTGTCGGGCCCGCTGAGCAGCGCGGCATTCGGCCGGCGGTCGCCGCCATGAGTCGGCCACTGCGCCGGCGGGGCCAGCCGCCCGCCTGACTCACGCGGAAGGGGGCCGCGCCTGCGCCCCGCCGATCGAGCGCCCCGTCTTCAATGAATGCCTCTGGGTATTCTCTCCTCTCCGAGAGAATAATAATAATTGTCCAACTTACATTCCTACTCGGAATTGGCGAACGAGCGGCATTGTTGCGGGGCCGATACTGGGACTAATAATTTACAGTTTCCTTCCCAGTAATCGCTGATTGTATCCGTCAGATCGTCATTATCAATTAGGATGCTGTGCGGAAATCTAATTTTTTATTTCAGTCTGCAGTATTTGTTTTACGCTTCCTCACCATAAAATAAGTCACAGATAATTCCAAATTCTCTAGGACTGTTTAAAATAGATGACAAATTATGTCAATTATTATTCAAGTAATGTTCATGTGTTCATTCAACTTTTACGCCACTTACATGAGTGGAAATTTATAGCGAAATCGCCTGCAAAGTGCAATAGTAAGCAAGTTACATATATGAAATTCAAGTCGCGAGGCGTGAAATTACATTTTGATTTTTGAAAATCCTTAGATTAGAGCTTGTAAATTTAATAGAAAAATAAATTAATATTGCATTTCTCAGACACTGGTTACTGGGTCAATTTCATTCCGGTTTTTAATTTTGATCCTCCATTTAGTATGGAGTTCGAAATCAATAGAAAATAAATTATTTTCGGTACAGGATAAGAACGGGGAAAATAACGAAAAATATTTCCGATTTCAAAACATGTAAAAGCTCCATAAAAAATCCATATGGCCCACGATGTTAACATCATTCTGCATTCGTCTAAAAACAATCATAATAAAAAAAATTGAAAGCTTGCGAATCTTGTAAATACAAAAAAACAACACTATTTTGAATTTCGTTTCTTCTATATTACGAGTATATTCATAAAAAATAATATATTATACATATTTACTTAAACTAGTTCACAAGTTCCACCCGCGTTGATCTGAAATATTAAAAACATGCAACATGTACATGTATTTATGCAACATTAATTTATACCCTTAGTATCAAATTTCACCGGGCGGGGGTTTGGCTTGCCGGGCCACATACTACGTATGCCTCCCGAGAGCCGCCACCATGCTTGCCTATTTTACAAGGCATCAGCTTCTCGGCTTTCTGGACGTCCACTGTTGAAAATCCGTTGGCAGTTTGCGTCAGAGCTGGGGGACGCTGGCTTGCGAGGATGCATGGGGTTGTTTCACTTCTGTGTTACTTACAAAGTCAGACCACCGCGCACCTAATATTATTCTAAGACCTGTTCAAAATGCAATTTATGAGTATTTCATTCTTTATTAATTTAATGCCCTAACGACTTTTACGCGTCATAAACACGAGATATTTTTCCTACACATCTACAGAAGTGCTCCTCTTGCTCTGGTCACTCCAACTAAAGGTATTTATGCCAATAATAAACGGGGTAACATCCATCCCCTTCACTTCGGGACACTTTGTAAATGTCCCCACGGCCCCTCCACTCGGGCATTAAATATCGCAACAATACAACTACTTCATAGGTCAAAATTTGTACAAGTTATGCTAGCTTCTGTGCGGTGTGAACACAAATTAATATTAAATCGCAAACATTTTCTGAGAATTAAAAATATGTTTTATACTGCCTAATGCGTAGTGGTAGCGCGTTGGGCTACTCCGATTAAGGTTGTATTTTTAATTACCGATGGGGTCAAAATGAAATATTTATTCAAATGTGTTTTTCACATATAAATGTTGTCATGTGTTTCGGACTGGTTCTGAAACGTAAGACATGATCATCTTGGCTTCGTGTAGTAAAAAAGATCACGCAAATAGTGTACCAACGCAGTGCCCTATGCTCCATTGGGAGCGGATAAGGGAGAGTAGTGGTAGTAGTTTTATATTGGTTGTAGGCGCATCGAGTGATCCCCGACGCCAATTTATTTTATTTATTTGGTTTATTTTTTCATTTATTTTATTTGCTTAGCTTTTTTTATTTATTTATTTACGGACATGAAGTCCATTTAAACACAATTACACATTATGTACTTGTACATGTAATGGTAAAAAACATTAAAATATTATATTAAACTAGGACAAAACTATATTCAATCTCAAGACAAGATTTTCTAATTTAGCAAATTTTCACAAAAAAAAAAACTATAAAACACACTTCATAATCTCTGGTCAAAATGTTAAATTAATATTGACTATCTTATTCCTCTACTTTAAGAAATTTTTCTGTGAAAAATAAAAAAAACAAATTCCATATGATTTCCTCTCTTAAATAAAATATTTAAGACACGAAATAATTAAATAACGTAGTGTCCTCGCAAACGGATGCTTTTAAAAGCACCCGTCTCTCCTAAGAGCACAATAAAGGGTCGTATTGATATTCAGGCGGTGTCCGTTAGTATCTGGGACCTACGGAATGTTGTACTGATTAGGGGGTTACTATGTATCCAGAGATTACATTTTTTTTAACCTTAGTTCTTGCCAGTGCTTAACAATAGTCGGTGAGATTATAGTCCCACTGTGATTGTGGATGGTTTTTTTTTTAACATTTTCAAATGTGATTAATAAGAAGCTCCCAAGCTTCTACATGTTATTATTTTTATATATATTGCATTTAAGTGTATTCTTTGATATTGTGAAACGTTTCTTTAATCTTTGCTTTAAAAAAAATTATAAATATTCATATTTTAAATTTTTAAATAAAAAGAAAAAATAACGAACTGCTCATTTAACATTACAGTTTTGTTTCCCTTTTTTTTTATGTTTTTTTCTTTTTATAAAATATTGTTATTTTTTGTACTTTTTTTTTTTGTTTTTTAAAACCCCATTTAATAATTTTAAAAAAATTTTAAAATTTTTAAAGGGCCCACCATACCATATTTTTTTATTTTTTTGCAAACCATTTTGTTAAACATAATTGTTTTTTTTTTTTTACAAAAAATTTGTTTTTAATTTTTAACCTTTAAAATGCTTAAATACCTAAATCCAAAAGTCTCGCGGGAAAATTTTTAGTAAAAAAAAATTTTAAAATTTTCTAGATTTTTACGGGGTTGTTATTTCTTTTTTTTGTTGTTTTTTGGGATTATTTCCGGGGTGTGTTTTTTTTTCCTCTCCCACGTTTTTGGCCCCCTTGCAGGCGCCATCTTTTATTTAAAAGATGGGGCCGCAACGGGGGCCGAAAAAGTCGGAGGGGAGAAAAAAAACCCCAACACGGGTTTAAACCCAAAAAAAAAAACAAAAAAAGAAAAAAAATTTTTTATTTACCCTTTTTTTCCCCTTAAATTTTAGGGCCCTAGGAAAAAACCTTTTCCCCTATTGGGAAAATTTCCCAAACAAATTTAAAACAATCCACCTTTTTTGTTTAAAAAGGGGTATTTATTTGTACTTTTTTTTTTTTTTTAGGCGCTACTTAAAATAAAAAATTTTTGGGTTTAAAAAGTTAAAAAGACGCATCCTACCAGGGCCTTTTTTGCGGAAAATTGCGTTTTTGGATTTTTAAAATTAATTTTTTGGACAAAACCCAAAAAAAAAAAAATTCCTTTTTTAAACCTAAAATTTAAATACATTTTTTTTTTAAATTTTCCCCCCTTTTCATTATCGATAAAAAAAAATATATGAAAAATCGTAAAATTGACGGGAAGACCGGGAAAAAAATTTTTTCCACCGTAAAACTGGCCCCAATCAGTAAATAAACGTAAAAAATTTTGTAATAAACAACATAACCTTTTTTCCATTTTTGTATTAAAAAAAAAGTTTTTTCCGTTTTGCAGAAAATATAATCGTGTTTCCATTTTCCAGGTAGGATCGGGAGAAGTGGATGCGGTGCAAAATGATAATGTATGATTAAATCAGGCGACAATTAATGTAGCGGAGTAATGCAAAGTACTAGCTACATATTATTTTTTTAATGTTAATTTATACCTATTCGAATAGGACCGACTGGATAGGAGACTGTAATGCTTGTATGTTGATGTATTTAGGACGCTGAGAGTTAGGATTTACTCCAAACCTCCATCCCGTAGTCTTTCTACCCTCTCCTTCCTTTGGACTTTGGCCGGGGTTGCGCTGCGTTGGCGGGGGGGCGGGCGGTTTGGGTGGGGAGGTTGTTGTAACTAACGACTAAAACGGCGTTAGAATTACTAATATCCCTATCACTGTAAAATTTGGGCCTGCTCCTTGAGCAGGCTGGGGTGAATTTGTTTATGACAATCTTAGAGCCGAGACAGTGATAGGGGCACTGAAAGCATTTGGTCGCGTACCTATATAACCTTTTTTTCAGTTTTCTCAAAACTTGAATCAATAAAAATTTCGCGGGATAAGTTTTAAAAATTTGGTAGAGTTTGTGCTGGACTGAAAAAAAAGACTCAATAGTCTTTAAAACGGTCTAGGGAAACGGTGGGGCTTTCATTGTAATACCTATTCTAAAATCGCAAGACTTACGAAAAAACCTTTAAAAAATGTTTTTTGTAAGGGAACAATAAATAAAAAACAAATTTTCATTTTTTCAGCACCAAACTACTTAAAGCTTTTTAAAACTGTAAATTGTCTACGTGAATAATAATGCTGTGTAATTCTGTAATTGATGTGCAAAATAACCATGTATGTAATTATTATGTTTAAAATGTAAAATGAAAGATATTCTCAATTGTAGAGGTACTGTAATTAAATAAATATTAACTAAAGCCAACACGTATAGTTGTGCTTTTGTATATTTGTGTTATTATTTTTATTTAATTAGACGGCACTCTAGTACCTATTGGTTTAAAAATAAAAATAACCATTTTAAAAAAAAAATACAATCATATTAAAAAAGCGTTAAAACTGATATTTTCATAATGTTATAAGTAGGTAATGATTGTTGTCGCCAGGAATGGCAAATTCATTGCACAGTAATCTAAAGACCAACCATACATACCAAGCTTATTACAAATTCACATCTGCGCGCTGCGTGTCGCGCCTTTTTTGCTTTGCTAAACTTATTAGGAAATTAAAGCGTGACCCGCGTCAACATTTACTATAAAAAGGTTCATGAGTAAAAAATATTAACTATCCTATAGATCGAGCTTACTTCAAATTCCAAGCCACAAATGTGTCCTTTCTTACTGCTAGCATATTGTCTATTTAACTTTAATTCTTTCAACAGTACAAAATTAACTTGAGCAAGTGAAAAGCTGTCGCTTACTGATAGGGTAACAAGTATGTGTGGGATAGGTAAAAAAAAATTGTAAATCAACTGCATGCTTTCTTTACTCCGCAGCCATGCATTTCAGGTGCATTGGTACTGCATAAAATCTCCACGCACGAAGTGTCTTGATCATTTTTTTTCAACGAGGGCAAGATATGATCAGCTACGCTTTAGAGCCAGTCCAAGCTTTTTACTTAAAGTGTATTGAAAAACACATTTACAGGTAATCAATATATATATCGTATTGGACCCGGCATACAAATCGCCTAGGAAAGTATTCGAAACATGCGCGTCGTGAACACTCAAACTACTTTCATATTCACTAAGTAGGTAGGACATTAATTTTTCTCTGCTAAATTTCAACACATTTAAAAGTTGACACATTATAGATGGCAGTGATTTATAGTTTCACGTGCGACGGTTTTATTCTTTTCATCTTTGTTATTTTCGATGTCAGGAATCAACGCTAAAAAGGCTACTGACTTCACTTCAAAATGGAAAATGTATGTGACGGCTCCACGTTGGTTTATACTCAAATGGTGCCAGTTAAAAATCGGACGAAATTTTACAATAGTAATCTGAATTCATTAATTGATTATTTTTTTAGCTAAGTATATAAAGATAGCATATTTTTAAAAATATAATTTAAGGTATCATCATCATCATCATACCGTATCCGCTCCCTATATGAAGCATATGACGACCGATGTAGTCTAATAACCTACTAGATTCATAAACGGTCATACGGTTCAGAACGAGTTTTATTTTTTCAGCGTCTCTTTTTATTTTTACGAACAATTTGTACACTTGAATAACTCAGAAGTTACTTGACAGATATAAATGAGACATTATTTCTGGAAGTCTCGTGAGACATTTATAACATAATCTGTCTTTTAAAATTTTATACGATATGAAAAGACGAAACAATGGATTAAATCAGCGGAATTATCAGACGCCCACGAGTGTTCACAACTTTTTCAACACATTACGAACAATCCCGAAGTTTGCCGATCTCAGAATACGAACTAAGCTATATCAAGAAAATTTCTTACATTTTTACGTCATTAACAAAGTGATGGATTCAATCAATTATCAGAAATCCATTTTTGTAATCAAAATATTTATATCATTGGTTGTTTTGGCATTAGGAAATAAATATTATTTATTAAAATATATCACTGTTATAAGGATATAAATGATATGTTTTCTTTACGATTTAAATATTGCATTTACATTTTTCGAATATAATATACACTCTCAATTAATACGTGAGGCTCCTATCTACATAGGCTTACCCGTTCCAAGATAGAAACAGAAGTTGTTGTGTTAAATAGTAAATGAAGTAACACGCAATCAATTATTTTTTTTATTTATATCACCTCAACAGCCCAGGAGGCTCAATACATTGTATTTTTTTTTTACATACAACACGGCTTATAGATATTATTTAACAGAATGTATATAAAAAATATTAATATATAATAAATTATATATTTTTAATATATTAAAATATATATAATTAAATATTAAAATATAAGTATTTGAAAAATAAGGTTTACAAGATATTATTTGAATGCTTCTTTCGTCTTTTTTTTTCTCTTCATTTAGTATTTTTTCTTCAGGCAGTCTATTTAAAATGCGTGGGATTATACATGCCTGGTCCTGTCTCCGTACACATTTAGCGCTCTCTTCTCTATATATTTTCCTTTTATTTTTCGCCGCGTTCCATATGACGGATTTTGTTTTTTGTGTGTATCTTTGAGGAGTTCTTCTGTTGTAAGTTGATAATATAACATACTTTGTACTGATAAAACACCACACTAGTCATAGATTTTTATGGTTATTTTTGTAAAGTACCAAGTTTTGTTTATTCGATAACATTTTTACGAATCGTACTAATTGACTAACTCAAATGAGAGGACTTCTCCGAGAAAGTTTTCGGAAATTAAATCATTGTTTTGTTTTGTTTTTAATATTCACAACTCAAACTTTTACTTTTACTAATCACAGCCAACGCATGTAGGTACTAGATAATTTTTAGTAACGCAGAATTAAAAACGCCCTGACTTGACACAAATTTTCTAGTTAGTCGGGGCCAGATCAAGTGAATGGAAGTATAAATATGGATGTATGTTATAGAGAATTTATTGAGACTCTTATTATAGATAATAAATATGCATATTATAAGATAAAAGATAATAATAAAACAAAAGTCGAAATAAAAAATATAAAGAAAAATAATAATTAGATCAGCTGATTAGCTGTTTTGCCTTAATTACTTGTTCAGGTGTGGATAAATTTTGATGGAGAGGGTAGTTTTTCGAAGCCTTAATTTAACAAAAAATATGAGAAGCATGTATAAATGTATCTTTACTCGTAGATTTGTTCCAAGTTATATGATTGGATTTACGGCATTAAGTAAAAATAATGTCAATTTAAACGAATTCAATAATATTTTTAACACGGTTATAAACAAATAGAATTTAGTTAAATTAATGTAGAAATAAAGATGTAGAAATAAATGTTCTATAAAGAAAGAAAATAGATTGCTTACCTTTTGACAGGAACTTAAAACGACTAAAAAGTTGTGATGTAAAAAACTCACCTGAAACAAATGAAACATGTTGTATTAGTATATAACAAATATAGGTTTCTGCATTACAGGAATGTTTTGTTTTGAATTTATTGCAAAGATTGTTTTGTCAGAATTGTCTCAAAAATAAACAATAACTTTACAATAGATCATGCTAAAATAGTTAAGGTCTCACCATGGTTTTATAATTTTTATTTCATGCTTATTAATTATGAAAACATGGAGTCTAGAGAGAAGAGTTAAACTCGGAAAATAATAAAAAATAAAATAAAATAACAATTTGAATGTGTACAAATACTTGTAGACAAATTCCTGTAAACGAATAGTGATCCATATTCTATGGAAACGAAGTTGTTTCTATTGAGATTTCAACGATAAAAAACAGCACTTTTCTCTAACTGTTGATTTTAGTAAAATAAACGAGTAAACGAATCGTATAACTGGATGTCCTGACGTTGACATATTTTATAGATGGTAGGAATTGAAACATAACATCAATCGCTTTCCGAATTTCCAAAACAAACACGTCATTTTTTGTAAATGTTTTTTCACATAAACTTGTCCAGCGCTATAATGTTTTTTTTTTAAACTGCTGTCTACATAACTCACTACTGCTACTTTCCCTTACCCGCACCCAATGGTGCATAGGGCACTGCATCGGTAAACCAATTGCAGTGAATCGAACCCGCGACCTCATGCAGGGGTAGCCAAATGCGCTACTATTATGCTACGAGGCGGACTACATAAAATAAATAATATTATAATATTTTGTTAGATAGTCATTTAAAACTAAAAAACAAAACACAAAGTTAACGTGGATATATTAAAATTATGCTTCATAATATCTAGGTACCTACTAATATTAAAATACTATTTTTCGAAACTTGCATCTCGATATAGATAAAAATCGAATAAAAATATTTGTAAGGAATTAAAATAGGTACCCACCATCATATAAAAATGCACGTGATACTGTTATCAATATGTAACAGTTAAGTTTCTGCTCGCGGTTTAAGGAGAAACCGTTCATCTCTTTTGTGTCTTATTCAATCGAATTGCATAGAATGAGAGACTTAATGATTATCGAGTTGGTAGATTTGGTAAAAATGTTAGTGTTCCCCACTTGTACATAATACATAATACGAGAAGAAAAATATGTAATACCAAACAAGCACAATGAAAACGACACAATAACTAGTAGAAACAATAATTAAGATACGATACTATAACCGTTTGAAATAAATAAACATAGGTAATTAATAAAAATAACTTTAATTAATTCAGGAAGAAGTAAACAATAAATAGACCGAGTTCTGCTATTTTTTTTTTATATAAGCTGATGTTTTGTTTCGCCCTGTTAAATTTTTTAAAATCGAAATTGATTTTTATTGGATTGGTAATAGGTACATTTTATTGGATTGGTAATAGGTATATGGAGATCTTCACATTTACAATAATAATAAATGTTTATTTCACATCGTCGTAGATACACGAAGAGATAATTTTTTTGCAAAAGTAAGCAAATACGCTAAACAAGACACGAGTAAAATTCAACTCATCATTTTAAAAAAATTCATTATAGTATGTAACATATTATACCTTTTATTCTTAAAATATACGAAAAATGATACTGCAACTATTTAAAATGCATCTGTGCGTGTAGAATCTTCATTGCGTTTCAGAAACTGCAGTATTAAAACATAAAAGAAACAAAAATATCTTTGAACTTTAAAGCTCAAAGAGCCTCATAGATGGATTTTTCATTCACTTCACGTAGTGAAGAAGGACATTACTAAAACAGTTTTTAGCTTCCTATTTTATATATCAAATATATTTTATAGTTGAGTAAATATAAGGTTTTAGATTAAGTAAATTTGTTTTTATATAACAGTATTGCTGAATTTTTTTTTAAGAATATTTATGAGAGTTGGATCCTGAGAAATACCTAAATTTGCTATTTTACGCTAAACGAAAAATTATCTTATGGATAATTACCACTCAGGGACACCTTGCAATAAATTATGATACACAGAAAATCCTAGTTTTAAACGAGACTTAGAAAGTCTCCTATTGGCATGTTCCTAGGATGTCGCGGATCAACTAATTTGGGAAGCATGCAATCTAAGTAAAATGCTATCAATTTTCCTTGCATTTTATCACGCCTATTGTTTATTTCTGTTTCTCCATTTTTCTTGATTTTCCAAAATACAACAAATTATATATTGTGCGCCATGCGCCATCCAAAGAGTAATCAGTAATGAATGCGCTTATTTTTGTATTTTCAACCGAACCATTGTGCATTATTGTGCAATGCGCCGTTTGTTATGACAGCTACGTAGGTACTTACTAATATCTACATTTTTTTTACGAAATAATCAGCAACACTAAAACAAACAGCACAGGCATATCATATCGCGCCAGATTTTTGGTCGGGTCTGACAAAAAAATGACAGCTTTGCATATTCAAATCCCAACAATGACAGTTTATTATGGCGTGATATCTTAAAATAATTATAGGTCAAACTGAAATAAGCTGACTTAAAAATTTAGTTTTTATTATTTTTTACGCCAATTAAAAGAATTTTTTAAAACTGGCAAACTAATTAACTAGATTTTTTTGTGTGCTTCAATTTCGTATTAAAATATTTTTGATACCACCTATAGTAGTAATCCAGTATTTTTTTTAAATGCTGAAAAAGAGGGTTCCAGACAAAAAATTCGTAGAAAATATGTTGAACTATATGTGGTAATTTTTTCAAAGCTTTGTGGCTGTGTGTTATGCTGGAAACTTATTTTTAAAACACCAACATTTTTAAAGCTAGCCTTAGGTGGACCATTAATTAGAAATTGACAATAATGTTTTCCAACTATTTACCTTTTATATTTTAACATTATCTTCCGAAGTACACATGTATTTATATTGACTGGACTAATAATAAACATAACGTTTAAAATCATCATCAAACAAGCTATGGATTTTGGAAAATTATTTTACTTAAAACACAATTCACATTTTGAATCACCAACCACTAATCAATATGTACACACGTATTTATATAGATAGGTAGATACTGGATAATACTTCACGAGTAGTACTGAGCAAAGACAGCAGACAATTACCTATTGACCCTATCGGGAATCTCATGCTTGGCAGCCCAACGCGCTACCGCCACAGCACGAGGCGGATGAATTCCCCATAACTCGTTTTCAATAGAAATGGGTATGCCATAATGCATGAATGTCACACGATATATGAACTCTCGTGTTGTGGAGTAGAGAACGAGGAACGCAAGGACTAAAGAATGTTCTCTATTGAAATGCCATAAGACCTGCTGGGAGACAATATAAATATTATGGTTGAGGACTGCATAGGATAGGGAGGTGTGGAGAGAGAAAGCCTGCAGTTGTGGTGAATTCACATAATGCATACTTTATAATATAACTAGCCATCACGCCATTTCTCCGAAGGGGTTGGCAGAGAGGATAGAATGCCATACCACTCTGTTCTGGCACACTTTTCTTGCTTCCTCCACATTCATCTTCTCATGCACGCACGTCGATTATTTCGACTTTTTACAAGACCACTTTCAAGCACTGGTACTTGATCATGCCATGTCTTTCAAAACATTTTGAAAATTGTCAAATTCCTAAAGGTTAAAATAAAACTACTACAATTACTCTCCCGTATCCGCGCCCAATGGTGCATAGGGCACATTGATCATTTTATTTCATGAAGGTGAGATATCCATCATACACTTCAGTACCAGTCCAAGGTATCACACATGAAATATTAATATAAAAATCACATTTAAATAAACATTTCATGTTGACCCCCCACGGGAATCCAGCCCTCCTCCATATTGACTGACAGCGTAGCATATTAGGTACCTAGTTTTACAGCTGTCAATATTTTAATAATTTTCTTTATTTAAGCACCTCAACAGGCCAGGCGGCCCAATAGCTGAGGAGAACAACATCACAAACATCCAAGCTTTTAAAAAATCATTTCTGATTTGTGTGTTCTCACCGGGAATCGATATCATCGATATAATCGAATCACCGGGAAGCAATAACAATCGGGAAAATAAAATCTATAGTTTAATAATCCGTAGCGTAGGTAATCGCTAGGACGATAGAGTCACGATATGGATGCTGCGGGTTCGACGACACGACACTGGCTCTTCCTTTAGGAAACCTTTTCTAAGTTGTGTCATAAGTCATATTATTTATTAATGTTTGCTATCTATTTACCTGTAATATTTTTTTTATAAGGAATTATTAAATAAATAAATACGAAATACTGTGATTCTACATAAATACTTAAGAAATCATTAACATTCAGTTTCATGCGGTCATTAATACCCAAATATTAATTATAGAACATGTTTGTTAAAACTTATTAATTTATGTACGCTTGTTTGATAATGAAATAAAACAGATTATTAATCATTAATTTATTAATCACTAATGCCAAACGCTTAAAATAAACACCAATTTCAAATGGTAATGATTACAGAAATACGAAGAAAATGTATGTTTAAATAAACTTAAAGAAAATTCAAATATCATGACTGTTGGATGTTTGTTTTTCAAACATCCTTCTACTTGTCCTCATCTTCCTTTTCCCAGACTTTCTGATTATTTATGCACTGTGTATGTGTGTAAACTTATGTATATACGACTTTAACTGTTACTATTAAAAACCCGTTAATGGTCATGCAAACTACTATTCCATATTTTACATTATTATATTCTTTAATGACCGTGTTGGTTTTGTAAATAAATAAATAAATAAAATAAATATATAATCACGTTTTTTTTCACTATAAAATCCTTTCCATGATTTATGAAAACTAAAAATATGTTGTAATTATGTTATATTATTTTTTTGTAGCAAGTAAGATTTTTTACATTATTTATTATATAATACATATTTAAAGGTGGTTTAACAAATAAAAATACTTCATATATCGGACTAGCGCCGAAGCGTAAGTCCGATCATCTTGCCTTGATGTGCCAATATAGTGTCCAATGCACCATGATGTGCGGATAGTGGAAAGTAGATATGGCAGTATAAGACAGTTGACTAGAATATATGGCTAAGAGTGTCGTCTGCCTTTAAGTTATCAGAGCGTTACACTTGCGGAAACCTGCAGCTTTAAAATAAATAATATGCAGGAAATTATGTTTTTTCTAATCTAGAAGAAGTTAATAAATTATGACCAATAGATGAAATTCTATCAACCTATGTCAAAAAACAAGGCAAAAATGGATCAATTAAATTGAGGGGAAAACCTGTATTTTATTTTTCATGTATATTAGGTATGCATACTCAATCAGAATAATGCTACGTCAATCGAATACGCCACGCCTTGTTTTATCATGTTATACGGTTTAGCGAAACAGTAATTTAACATTAATTTTGATGTATTAATGCGCCAGACTAGGGTGTTACGTAAACGTGTTTCGCCCTAACAGCGGATATGTAGGTGGTTTGGATTAACCCCGTTGCATTCGGCCCGAAAGCTTATGCCAAGTTTAAAGCCCGAAAAAGCACGCATTCCAAGTGTGACGTCACAGTAGCGAAGAGCGAATTATGTAGGTTAAAGAGTTGGCCGATTGCACAAGAATGAAAGAAAGGAGGACAGAGAGAGGGATAGAAACTTCCCCTAATCAAGGGGTCGGCAGACGTAGGATTCCCGAGCCCCTTCCAATTTATTTATTTTTTTCCTTTTTTTTAACTTATCGATTTTTCATTCAGGTCCAGCTTTTTAAAGCATATTTGGATTTCTTTCAATACAATATTAACTTAATTATTAGTTCTGAGAAACAATTAAGACTTGACAAGAGTTGACAATATGATTTTAGTTGAATGATGGTTAAGTATGTTACTTTTTCAGTTATTATAATTATAATTCACTCTTAAGTTTTTTCTCTGTAAGATCTTAATCTGGTAAAATATGTCGAAATACCTTTAAAAGTGACATTAACATACATAACATCAACGACTAAACCGTCTCTTTTAATCACCTCAACAGGCCAGATGGCCCAATTACAGAGGGGAACAACGTCACAAACACCCAGGTTTAAGAAAAATCCTTTTTGATTTTTGTATTCTCATCGGGAATCGAACCCGGAACCTCCGTATCGTGAGTCCAGCGTCTTAGCCATTACGCTACGGAGGCCACCAAATTGTATTTCTTAACTTAGCCAGATGACAGAAGTAGGTATGCTTTATCATTATACTAGGTAACACAAAAAAAAATTGGATCAGTCATCTTCATGATAAAAGAAGGATGGGCGATAAAGTATAAGATGTAAGAGTGTGTAACTTAGGCTAAAGCACTTTACGCGGCACATGTTATGTAGTTATAGAATTATCGTAACTTATAACCGTTGATTGTGACTTTACATATAATTGTGTTTTAAAATTTTAGCATTATACAATAAACAGTTATTTTGGTAACTCACTTGGCCCAAACCTATGGCTGGGATGGGACTTAGAAATAGGACGTTTATTATAAGCGGGACGATATGAATAATTACAAAAATCTTGTAGATGTATAATAGGCATTAATATTGATAATTTTGCATTTTGTCTATTTAACTTTAAGTTGTTCTCTCAAAAGTCTGCCGACCCCTAGCCCAGTCGATATTATCATAGCACCATCGCATTGCCACTATACCAAGGTCGCTACCAACTTTACATAATGCGGCTTATCTATACATGTTTCTGTGATTCTACTTGTTCGTTCCACGTCGAGTAAAGCGGTTACTCAAACGAATTCTAATTTTGGCTTTATCCGTTCTCACGAAAATCATCCAAATGGTATAAAAATGGCACTTCAAAAAAATAAATGTTTTGTGAAGCTTTTCAGTTGGGTTTGTCAAGGTCAAAGGATCTATTATCATTTCATAAGTTGTAATGTACTTTTTTTGCATGTATTATTATTTTTTTTGCGTCCATACGGCTCGACTGTGGAATCACCATAAAAGAAGTCGTAGCAGTTACATGTTTTAAAACACACTTGTAAAAACAATTTCCATATCTTTCTTGTGAATCATGGCACCTGACCAGGGCCCAAAATAGCACATCTGAGTTTTGAGAATAGTTGTCTTAGAAGAATATTAGGTGTGCGGTGGTTTGACATTATAAGGAACACAGAGGTGAGGCAACGGACGCAGGAACCCATGGTATCTGCTGTCATCCGGCGTAGGCGATTCGGCTGGCTAGGCCATATACTACGTATGCCTCCCGAGACCAACCATGCTTGCCTATTTTACAAGGCATCAGGTTCTCGGCGTCCTGGACGTCCGCTGATGACAATCCGTCAGCAGCTTGGGTCAGAACTGCGAGACGCGAAGTTAAAAGTATCGTTCCGATTTAGTGAAATTGCCAACCAACCCAACTTGAAAAACTTGATCTTTGACAAGCAATTGAACTCTAGAAAAACACTAAAATTGTCATCCCTGAACATGATAGATTAGGTTACTTGGTTAATTTTTCTTATGCCCATGATATTATGTACCTATGCGTGTATTGATAAGAGACCTATATTTTTTTTACAAATTTTAAAATATTATTATTGCGTTTGCGTTTAGTTGATACTCTAAAATTATTTCATATGCAAAGTGTATTGATTTGCTTTATATCAACCAGAAATAGCATATCAGCATAACAATTTCACAATAGCTCGCCTCCAGGTTGAATAAACCAAAAACTCCCCACCGATATCGAATGCTGTATTTTAATGTCCATTTAGTTGGAAAAATCTGTTTAGCTATCGATGTGATTAAGCTACCTTACTTATGTTTAAATGTTTCGAAATAATGCAATAGACTTTTGATTTGCCGTTGGATTTCTTTTTATGGGGTTATTTAACAAATTATTGACAACATTTTGGTAGATATGTGTGGAAGAGTGGTGGAAAAGCGGTTCCAAAAAAACGAACGCTGCAAATGTACTAACGTTACGGTGGTCATATGTATGAAATCGAATTAGATACTCATTAGGTTTGTAACGTGTGTACACCTGGAACCAATTTCAGCCCGATATATTATTTTTTCTGTGCTTATCAAAGCTCAGAATAGTTATTTTCTTACGAAATAACCCCGTACTTTTAGAATATTCTCTAGTTAGAATCATAAAAAGAATTCCAAACACGTTAGTGGAAGAATGCATAAAATATCAGTATACTCTAGCAAATCTAGAAAGAAGTTTGTCTATCTAAGATATCTCCAAGCCGAGCGATCGGCCACCAGTTCCCGTGCGTCTTTCCAAGTTATGAGTTATGAGTTATGAGGTCCCGTAGCTCTGACGTAGGTAAACTGCCGACAAATTGTCAGTAGTGGACAGTGGACATCCAGAACACCGGTAACCGGATGTATTGTAAAATAGTTAAGTGTTTTTAAGACTCTTGAGAGACATTCGTAGTATATGACTTAATCAGCCGATTCATCTTCGCCTGGCGTTCTAAGCACAGCTGAAAAACAGTTCTATATTTTTCTCAAATTCCTTTATCCTGTCTTTTCCATTCTTTTCTTCCTACAAAGTCATGAATTGCAATAGGTATGGTTTTTTTCAAGCCTAGGTATTTGTAATGTTATTACCTCTATTAAAATATTATTTTTATTGTAATTTATATTCTTATTTATTGATTGAATCATATCAACTATTGATACTTTTGTTTTATTGATTGGTTGACAGAAATATCAGTAAGCCCACTTCAAGTCAAATTAACAACATAAAAAAATGTGTACATTATTATACGCAAAAGCGCCACCAACGTTCTTTCGAAATCTGTTGCGCTTTAACAAGCTTTAAAGCAGCTGTTATGAAAACAAACGTCATAACTTTACTCTGCATATTTTAGATGGACTGTATGAAAACTTCGCCTCGTAGCATAGTGGTAGCGCGTTTGGCTACTATGTATGAGGTTGCGGGTTCGATTCCCGGAGGAGGTCACCATGAAATATTTATTTACATGTGATTTCATAATAATATTTCATGTGTGATACCTTGGACTAGCAGTGAAGTGTAAGACTGATCATCTCACCTGCATGTGATTAAAATGATCAAGATACACTTCACTGTGTTCCAATGCAGCGCCCTATTCACCATTAGGTGCGGATATGGGAAAGAAGTAGTAGAAGTATGAAAAATAAATCAGGAATCCTCAACTAGTCATTGTTCAATTCTCGCATAACTGCAATATCAATTTTAGTTATGCTAACATATTTCGATTAAAAAAGTAGGTACCTACACAATTTAATTTTTTCAGGGTATAGAAGCTAGGGCTTAACTATTTAGAGAAAATTAAGAAACCTGATTTCAATTATGGACATATTTGTATGGATTTCAGTTAAAACTTAAACCAATATTCGTTGGCCAATTAAATTGTATTTATGTATCTTTTGTTAAGAGCACAGAAGTTAAATGTCCCATTTTCAGCAAAGTTTTATAAAAGTGAACAAAAATATCGAAATTAAAAGTGAAGGATTATGTGATAAATAACTTCATCGTCGTTGGGCCTGCAAAATCCGCTAAAACTTTTTTTGCTAATATTGTTTTATTTAATCTTCTTTTGTTTTATCCGACACGTTGATCTATTTTTTTGTTTATTTGTTTTTAACAAATAATAGGTATATTTTTGAATAAATAGGTTTTTTTTTTTTTTTTTAAATTGCATTTATCTACTTAACGGAGTTTTCAGGCGTAACAACGCCAAATTTATGATGTAATAAAAAATAACATAATATATTTATGATGTTAATATTATTAGAGTGCATTTTTATTATTTTGTATTATTTAATGTAGTACCTACGCTATTTTAAGAATTTAAAAAAAGTTATTACGCGGGTGCTACTCCATGGTGTATATATAATGTCCTGTTTAATATAATGCGTCTACCTACAGACAATCCTGAGATATTCAAGAAAATAGATAGATTTGTCAAAGGCAAATAGTGCCAAACATTTACGTGCACAGATGTCATATGTCCAGGTCAGAAGCCAGGGATGTATGTCAAAAAGATATGTGTGGCGCTCAATCCTCTCTACCTACCACACAAAAATCTGTGTAAGTCATTAAACTTATAGTAAAAAATGATTTTGTCAAAGAGTATTACCCTGAAGGAAACCCCAGCATTTTTCAAATTGATGTTAGAAAATGTTGCTTTCTTGATTTTAGATATACTAATAAGATGTTCAAATAATTCATACACAAAATAAATTCAAATAAATGTCTCGATAAATTTCAAAAAAATTCTCTCATGGAATATTATTATTCAGTGACATGCTATAAAAGTGAAAGTAATTCCTAATGCAAAAATGTAATATGCCCATTCTTACCAATAGTATAATATTTAATCTGTAATCCATTCTAAGCTCCCTTTTAACACACTTTTACTGAATTACACTTGTGAATAAAATTTGATATCAATATCCAAAAGATAAATATTGAAAACATAAAGGTTAATTTAATGGGTTTACACGACACCCAACTTTGAAACCGTTGTTTTCCTAGTCTAAATTAGTTTTGTACCTTCTACTCGAAAAATTAAAATAATCAAACGGTCTTTATTGGATTACTGGATATTTATTCATCTTAGGGTCATAAATATTTTCTTTGGAAGTATCTTTGTATACTGGATCGTAAAACATATGCTTACGTCTTTAGTGGAATCAGAAACCAACACTGTATAGTTTTTGGATTATCGTTAGTACCTACCTAGTTGCAATATAATGAAAAGGTAATGATGAACACATCTCTAGTTTTTTTTACTCTATTTTTACCAGGAATAGATTACATACTTTGTTAGATTATTTCATTCAGTCAATAGGTGAACTAAATTTTGTAAGATAATATTATCTTGTTATGCAAAACATCTCGAATTCTTAAAACCCAGGTTGCGTTCCAGTGACTAGTGGTATATTCGCGGTCTCCGGATTGGAATCTTTAGGTTCGAATCCCACTCCACCACAACTTGCTTCCTGTATTCTATCTCACTTATTTCCGACTATTTGAAAGCGGCTCCGAAATCGAAATATGTGAGTAAATCATGAGTTCTTAGATGTTCCTTTTTTAACATGTACAATATACATATATATTGTTTATTGTAATTAATTTTTAATTGTTATTTATTTAACCATCTTCACAGGTCAGGAGGCCCAATTACAGAGGAGATAACCGTCCCAAACAACCAAGCTTGAAATAATCACTTTTAATTTTTGTGTTCTCCCCGGGAATCGAAGCCGGAACCTCCATATCGCGAATCCAGCATCTAAGCCATTCCGCTACGGAGGCCGCCAAAATTTAATGTAATTCAGTATTTAAATTATATACGTACATTCTGTTTATATTTTCTGAAAATTTTCATAATATCGACCTATAATCGACAAAACAGCGTCAGCGATAAAAAATAAATGTGCAGGAGAAGGTTATTAAACTTTACTATTCGTATTGACTTTTTTTGCAATTCGGAAAATGGGATTAATACTGACTACTTTTTAAAAATGGTTTCCCTTATTGCGTCTGTTATGCTACTTAATTTTCTTAACAGTTTTAATAAAATATTATGTTTGAATAAAGTAAAATAAAATTTATTAAGTCGTTCGATTTGCGTGTATTTTTTTAAAACATGTAAAAGGCACTTAGTCTATTTGAATTAAATACTTTTTTTTTTATTAAAAAAAACAGGCCAGGAGGCCCAATAGCAGAGGAGAACTTCATCACAAACACTCGGGCTTGAGAAAAATCACTGTCGATATTTGTGTTCTCCCCGGGAATCGAACCCGGAATCTTCGTTTCGTGAGTCCAGCGTCTTAGCCATTACGCTACGGAGGCCGCCACGTGTTGTTTGACTTAACTTAATAAGTTAATAACGTAACCAGGCAACACTTGTGCACTCGTGCAGGGTCACCAAAAATGTCGCTTATGCTGTTCTGTCGATTATGGTTCGATATGTCGCTATAAAGAATTTGTATTATATCAATTTAATTTTATAACTTTGCATTCTTTTTTTTTCTTAAAGTACTCAGTAGCGGTATATGATATTATATTTAAAAAAAATACCTAATGCTTTTGAATTTATATTTTAAAAATATTGTATCCGTATCAAATATTTTATTACTAAAAAAATCATTTACCTAATATTCCAAAGATATAATACTGAATTATCAACTCTTAACAATTCAAAAAAAAAAATTGAAACAGCAATTTTTCTTTTTTTTTTCTACGTGATAGAACCTAGCGAAATGTGATTAAAGTAAGCCGTTTGGCACAGTTGTTCCTTAGGTCAAACTGAGCCATTTCCAAATTCAACTTCCACCATAATAATAATAATAAATATGGACAAAAAAATTATTTACGGCGCTGTAAAAAATTAAAAATAAGTGCTTATTACTATGCTTAATAACCGTACTTATGACATGAAATACCTAAACTAATATTAAAACTAGATATAACTAAACGGTATCTTCAGCACTCGGATGCGATTTCTTAAACAAGTCAGTTTTTAGCCTCTTTCTGGGGGGAGCCAAAGATCCATTCCTCGTGCCTCAGTATGAGCTTAAAAACCAGTTTAGCAATTGCTTCAAGTTTGACATCGTTTTTGTATTAGTAATGGAGGACAAATCTTTTTTTTCTTTATTTTCCTTTCCTTTAATAGAAAATATGTTTACTATTATTTACCCTTTAATAATAAAAATCATAATTGGGAAAAAAAATCCTATACACCTGCTACTTCCACCCCCTAGTGGGAAGGGAAAGTTGCCTACTTACCCTTATCCGCACCTTAAGTACATTTAGTAGGTACAAAAAGTAGGTGCAGTATATCCCGATCATTTATAACGTTAGTGCGAGATGATCAGTCTTAGGCTTCAGTGCCAGTCCGAAGAATGCCTCCTCAAAGATACCCACAAATGGCATTGTGTCAGCATCCTCGGGGAACAAGACCAAGAAGACGATGGGACGACAATGCCCGTAAAGACGGAGCCAAAATTGGTGTCGCGGCCTGCCAGGATAGAAGGCAGAGGAGGAAACTGCTCCAGCCGCGCAATTCTGTATCTTTTACCGAACTACTGCGCATACAAATTTATAACCAATTAATACTCAATTCGTATACGCAGAAGTTCGGTAACTAGAACGAGAATCGCGCGGTAGGAGAAGGCGTTGTCCCTCAACGGGTTGCCACGGCAAAGGAAGAAAGAATTAACCCCATCGGGTATCAAACCCACGACCTTATGCATGCATGGTAGCCCAACGCGTTACCATTATACTACGAGGCGGACAAATCTCACGTGTTATACCTAATTGCCTACCGGACTAAACAGCTCAATTTAACCCAAGGAACAACTGTGCCAAGCGGCTTGCTAGGATCATATCAACGATCAATGTCAACATTATTATATTTATTTGTTTAAACTTCTTATTTGTATTGCATAATTTTAGATTATATGGATTGAATAAAGTTACGTGTTATTATTTAACGTCAGGCCTTTCATTTTTTTCACTGTCATCTCAAAGCACCGTGTAAAAAAACTCGATATACCAGTGAATCTCTATCATATTTGGAGTCGATTTTGTAGAATAAAATTTTTAGGTTTGACCCATAGTTTTCGAGAAATTTTAATCCAAATATGATGTAAATTCACCAGTTTTCAGGTTGTAAGTACTACGAGTTTTGTTACACGATGTATAAATACGACACTCTATTTTCGTATGGAGCCCTTGTTCGATGACAGAAAAGATAATAAAATGAGGTGTTTTTGGCTGGGATAATTTGTCTACAAACGATAACATTGGCCTACTTGGAAGGTAAAAAATAGCCACTAATAAAATGGGTTACACAAGTTTACTCTTCAGACGTTCTAGATAATGCTTCTGATCGTTCTGATCATTTTTATTTCTACTAATTCATCTGAGAATATAACGGCGGCGGTGATTAAACATACTTTTTTGTATACAATTAAAAACAATGAAACGTTTCGAAAGGTTTTTTTATAACCTTTGGCTTTTTGATTACATTAACAAAATATTAATGAATTTATTAATAGTTACACAGTGGTGGCGCATTTAGCTGCCGTAGATTAGGTCGCGGGTTCGATTCCCGATGGGGGTCAACATGAAATATTTATTTACATGTAATTTTCATGATAATATTTCATGGATGATACATACCTTGGACTGGTACTAAAGCGTATAACTGATCATCTTACCTTTATGTAACAAAATTATAAAGAACTGTACTTAGTGTACCGATGCAGTGCCCTATGCACCGTTGGGTGCGAATAAGGGAAAGTTGTATAATAATATTTCGTTATAAAAAAATTGTTCCCGATTAAGTAACTAATTTGACAAATATATATCTAATATTAGGTGTATTATGTCGACAAAATATTTAAAAAGAAGTTGGATTTTTTTTTATGAAAAAGTATTTTTTTCCTGAAAAATTCTGACTCAAGTGACTTTTTGTATTCCAGTCCGTAGGTTGAGAAATAATGACGTGCTGTTCTTTAGTCACCACAAAACTATCTATGGTTTTCATGCCCCATTGTCTCGTTTGTGTCGTAACTCAAAACGGGATCTGGACTTCGTCGGTGAAGTCTATCAAAATTTAAACATTCACTGAAGCAGACCCGATCCTGTCTTGGGTGTGTCCACATTTTATTCTAACTGTCTTAGCTTCACCAATTTAATGTTTTGTCACTTATTTTTACTGCTTGCTATCCCTATTATGCTTATCTATGTATTTAAAATTGATTTTTTCTGTAAATAAATAATAAATAATAATAATAATAATCACAGAAGTTAAGGGGCGAACTAATGCTAGAAAAAAAAGTGTTTTGCCCTAAACTTATAACGTAGAACCAAGATGGCGACGCTTACTAACTGTGTCCGCAAAATGGGGTTTTTATTTTTGTTTTTAACGGATAATTTAGATATTAAAATGAAAACTGGCAAGCTAATTCCTTGGAGATTGGCGTGTTCTTTAATTAAGAGTTATTTATATTTTGCCACCATATTTAGTTATCCCGATAATTGAAAAAAATGACAAAAAGTAGGCCTGCTCTTTTTTCCATAGAATTCATAAATATTTTTTAAAAATCGGATACGGTATTTTTTCAGATACGTGATATTTTTTAACGCCTTTTGAATGCCGATAAATCCGGAATGTCATTTTGAACGCTGGCTTTAGATGCTTCCTTCTATATTATATAATTAAAAATAAAAATGTCACCTGGGGTGTATATCTGCTAAAATAAGCGGAATGGCGAATGTTGTAGTACGTCAAGTGGCCACTTAACCCAGCCAATGACAGGTCATAAGCCCTGTAAACGCTTGAATATCCATATTCTCAAATTTGAGAAAAATCCACTTCATCTCTGTGGAGATATAAAAATTAAAAATAAATATTATATAACACGAATGGTGGTGTTAAATATTTACCAAATCAAACAATGATCACAATTTATTCATAATTATTCGGAAACTCAATCAGTTTCACTCAAATATTTAGCAGTGCTGGTTGATGCACTATCGATTGGGATGGTATTATTTGTCTGGCGTAGATATTTAAACGGATGAGTTGGTTGCCCAGGTGTAGCGATGCGGTCCCTAAGTACAGAGATCCCGGTTCGAGTCCCCACTCCGCCACGGCTGATTCCTATTTTCAAGCACAAGCCGCTTAGGTTATATTGAAAATAGTAGTATTAACAAAATGAAATATGTGCTAATATCATAATGTTGCATAGATTTCTTTTAAAGAAATTATCTGTGCCTTTGTTTATATTAGCTTTCATTTTCCCAACAGTTTTCGGAGAAATCGTTTATCTCTTTTCTGTCATGCTTAATCGTATTGCATAGTAGAAAAACTGAGTATTATGATAAAATTTACCTAACTAACCATCACGCCATTTCTCCGAAGGGGTAGGCAGAGAGGATAGAACGCCACATCACTCTATCCTGGCACACTTCCCTTGCTTCCTCCACATTCATACAACTTCTAATGCACGCACGTCGATTATTCTGAATTTTTAACTTGACCACTTTTAAGTATTTGCATTAAATTTTATGATACTTAGTATTTATTTTTTAAATGTGAGTAGATTCGATAAAATTATAGTATAATATGTTGTACTCAAGTGGGTTATACTAATAATCTACCTACTCAACTTACTTAGCGTAACCTTCCGTGCAATACTATTAAGTAGACTGAAAAAACTATTTCTCTGAAAACCGTTATTTGTACGTAAATCAACAAAAAAATTATGACGGCCTTAGCAATAACCACAAACATGGTAAATGGAGGCAAATTCATATAGCAAAAAGAACAGAGATATTCATTTATTTTTTATTATCATCAAATAATGGTTTCGTCCCGATTTTTATTTTATTATTTCAAAAAAAATTATTGCAAAATTACGATATCAAGGGATTTTTTTTTTTACGATGTCATGAATTTTCTGGCGCGGTTTGAAATAGCGCCTTTTCAAATCGCTCGCAAAATCCTCTATTTGGCGCGCATGCGGTGTGACATCGCAGCAAGACAAGAATTCACTACGGAATGAATTTCACGCCTTTCACGGTGGACGGAAATTACGTCGTTAGCCAAAACGGGCATTAAAAATCATTTGTATTTTCGTGTTTTTAAAACATCAATTTTTGATCATTGTGCTTTATATCATTGGAATTGTAAAAATATACTTTAAAGTTTTATAACGCATTCAAGAATATTCATGTTATCGAGAAGAACCCTATTACTTTGTTGTTATGATTAATTTTCTTTGATTAATTTAAGCGTCTATCATCTGAGTTTATTATACCTCCTTACTATTATTATAGTACAACCTACTTGGTAGTACTATTTTGTTTTCACCAACATTCTGTTTTGTTTCCTGAGACTTAGTCACAAAGCTGGTCTGAGATAGATATTTGCCATAAAAAGGCACTACTCTCCTGGTACTTAACAACGATTTCCGATACCGTTATTATAATGCTCCGATACATTGCGCTGTGGCCCGGAAAAAGGTACTTCGAATTCAAAAGCCATTGCAGCCACATGGGAGATTGTGAAAAACAAAGTAGTAGGTACTGGTAAGCTAGAAGAGGTCTGAGGCGCTGAGAAGCAGAGGAACTTGAGCTACATTTTTACAGGCTTCTTGGGGTGTATGACTTTCGTTTTTAATATCAAATGATAACGACGGATATGGTATGATGATGATGATGTAATTTATTTAATAATTTTTATTTTTTCATTAATTTTTTGTAAAAAAGAAACATTTGAGCGCTTATGAAATACTCAATTTCAATGTCGGTCTGCTTTCAAACTGTCGGAAATAACTGTGCCAGAAAGCAGGAAACTAGTCGTGCTGGACTGGGATTCGAGCCTAGAAATTCTAATCCGGAGTCCTCGAATCTACCACCAGACCACAACTCGGATTTTGCTTTTCGGTAAAAATAAAATATCAAGATTGATTATCTGGCCTTCATGTAACAAATGATCGATATTCACTGCAGTGCTCTTTGCAACATTGGGTGCGGATAAGGGAGAGCAATACTAGTAGTACAGAACAAATCGAGAGTAAAGCAATGTCAATTAAGTTTTTTTTTGCCACTAATTTTTTTTTTTACTTTTCGAATGAATATTGGCATTTGAATCTTGAAACCTAAGATAATTTTATCTCTCTACAAGATTAATTTGATCTAAAATGTCGCTTATGTTCCTCTGGTTCTCAACGCCTCATATAACCTAGGAGAAATCATATTACTGGAATGACGAATTAAGTCATAATGTGTGTTGGTATGTACATTAGTATCATACCTTTATCTTCTGTTTTTGGTTACGTGAAAAACTATCGTTTTATGATTAATATTTTTTAAATTAACGCAAGGTAACAACACTGTAAGCATCTTATTTTTTATTTTTGATATCTAGCTGAGAAACGAACCTGTTATAGACTCCAGGTAAACTTGGCTGCGGTAAAACAATTTATTGCTAGGCAACTTTCTAACAATTTTACAATTTACAATTTTACAATGTTATAATCTATCCATTTAATTTTGTAATCTATCAGAAACCTCTGTATAATTTTGGAATATCGTGGACAAAACTTGAAGAAACGCGCAAGAACAACTGACGGCTTATCTTATAGACAATTTGTGGGATCCATATATGGCATCGACCTAAACTTATATCATATCACACTTTGGGAGACTACTAAGATATAGTTAAAATGATTTTAAGATGAGAGTAAAAACACTCTAGCTTATAGTTAAACACTACATAGGTATTTACCCATCTTTCTTATTTCAGCAATGAATTTCAGGAAATATTTTTTAGTAATTAAGCCTTATTAGTTTTAATGATCGTTAGCATAAAACGTAGATTATTAAAATATTATATTCATATAATAAGCCAATCAACACATCAGAAGAAAAAAAGTAAAATCGCGATTGTGCAAAAATGCAAAAGTTGTGTAGTGCCAGGCCGGGTAAAACACGACCCAGGTTCAAATCTTGGAGCGAACATTATTTTTTAAGTAGTTTAGATAAAAATAAAAATAATTAAGTTGAAATGAGGGATTCCAGTAAGACCCATAATTGAATTTTAAAAAAGTGTTCATGTACACTGTCCGCATCGTGGTAGCGCATCTGGCTACCGTGCATTAAGGTCGCGTGTTCGATTCCCGCAGAGACGTAGTAGTAGTTCATGTACACGGCGAAAATTTAAAGGTTTACTTGCATGACGAAACTTTTCTAAAAATGGACAAAACTTTATTTAATTAATTGTTAAATATTTTATTGATTCCAAAAACTTACACAGTGACGTAACGTATTACGAAAGTACGACGCTAATAAAACAGATCACGTTTGAACAATAAAAGTAAACGATACTCTTTCTACGCATCTTTTATTCAAACACATTTAGCGGCGATTCTTGATGGGAAATCCATGACGGACACGCAAGACTTTCGTAACATCTTTATTCAAGCTCTAAAATTAGTTTTTAAAATGTTATAATCTTAAACATTGTTAAATTGCAGACTGTTGATATGCAGAATATGACATGTAACATTCTTGTACCGCATGCTGTTGCATTGCAAGTTGCAAGATCTGAAGAAGACACAATATGCACAATGCACATTAAGGATGAAGTAAATTGCTAGTTCTGTATCTCGAATTCTGGCAGTCATACTAAAGTCGTAATAATGTGCTATAATATGTAATTTAGTTGTGCTTTCTAGTTGTTTTGGCCATTAGGTTGGATATTACTGACAAAATAGGTGGTTCTGTTCCAAAAATTAATAGTTAAAATATAAATTATTCATAGTTTTGGTGGGTATATTATTATAATAGGTTGGAAGTTGGAATATTAGGTGTGACTTTGGAAGGAACACAGAGGTGAGGCAACCTAGCCCCCTGATATCTACTGTCACCCGGCGAAGGCGTTTCGGATAGCTAGGCCATATACAACATTCCTCCCGAGAGCCTTAACCATACTTGCCCGTTTTACAAGGCATCAGGTTCTCGGCGTCCTGGACGTCCACTGTTGACAATCCGTCGGCACTTTGCGTTGGAGCTGCGGGACGTAGACTTGACTTGGAAGGATGTGCGAGAACTGGCAGCCGATCGCTTGGCTTGGAGACAGTTTGTGGAATCTCCACACAGGGAGCGGATATGGTATGACGATGATGACGATACTTAATTTATATTTGTTAGGGAAGGTTATATCAACGTTGCTTGCATTACGAAAATATTTTCCTTTTTTTAGATGTCTCCGTTTCAAATGTGATTATAGTGAAATTACAAAAACTCACATACATATTTATTAATTTTAATTTTAAAAGCTTTTTAAATAATCAAACTATATTTCACGTTCCGTATATACTTTTTATTCTCCGATAGTTGTTTCGCCACGTCAGGGCATTTATCAACTGTCCTTTTTATGGCTTTTTCTATCTATTGTAAAGTATGGCTACTATCTTTGTATTTGACAAATAAGACAAACCAAGATAAAAATGGATGATGCCATTTGATCTCATCATGTCATCCGAAATTTGCTGGATGCGTCTTCATAACCCATCTAAACGACTCCATATTTTAATTTTTAATACGTTCACGTTTTGTTTTCACATCACACGCATGATCGAATACATTCCATACATGCGGGATTATTAGTAGAAAAACGCCCGTTTAACCGTAAATGTAATCCTTGCACATTGGCTTTATTATTCTGTTACATTCCGGCTTATTTTGATCCAGCTGCAATATGGCCATTTGTGGCACAAACTGACGGATCTGGTGGCCCATTGAGAACAACCACATTATTAGCAACACACAGAACGTAACATCATCGTTCATTTTAAAATTGTTTGCATAATTACAATAATTAATTTATGTAAACAAAAACCAGTGAATATATAAAAACGTTTTAAAGTTCGTTGACACAATATCCGTGACGAGACGTAAAGTACCGTACCGTGTTGCCTTTTTCCGTGTTCCAGTCTTAATACATTCTAATTCTTACTTAAATTTAATCTTATGTTTTTTATCATTTTTTCAACTTATTTAGTGATGTCTAGGGTTATATCAAATCTCCAAATGAATAGGACGCGTGATGAACCTTAGGATTTTCAGAAAACTATAAAAATGGACTTTATTTTTTTATTTATTTCGAAAAACGCTTAATCCAACAAAAATTTGAATAAAAAATGGAATAAAAATAGTTCTTTAAATTTTCTTCGTATCTCTCATATTATGTAGTTTTTGAATTAATCTTATTTGACAGAGCTAAATATAATGTCAATAGACTTTTAATAGTTAATTTTTTTACATCAAATCAACTTGTATTCATTTCTCTTGCATTGTTAATTCAAGTATGACGCAGGTGTGTATTACAATATAAATAGAACCGGTTTGTACTCACTAGAGTTTATTATTTATCACTAGGTAAATTTGCGGACTCAGGATCGGAATCCCATGGTTCGAACCCTACTCCACCACAACTTATTTCCTGCTTTCTGGTACGGCTATTTCCGACTATTTACTACTAGCCTAGAAAGCGAAATATTTCACTATGTCTACAAATTGAAATTTTTAAGTATTTGGTATTATGGAAGGCAGGAGCACCCAAAATGCAATTGCAAAACTATCGAGTTATAAACATAGTGCTTTAGATAAATCATTGAAGTGTATCGGAATTTTTATCAACCTGAAAAAATGCGTCTGACAGTATTTCTCACAAAAAACTTATAAAAAAATTAAATACTGTTGGGATAAAATCAAAAGCCCTGGAATGGATAAAAGTTGTTTATATGAGAGATCCCAAGTGGTCAAGATTAATTACCTACATGGCCAACCAGAAACTAGTGAGTTCAGTATTCCACAAGGGACAGTATTGGGTCTATTACTATTTATTATTTATGTAAATGACATTTTTATACTAAAAATTAATAGTGAAATAATTTCTTATGCTGATGACACCGCTGTTATAATAGAGGTGATGATTGGAAATCCGTTTGTGAACTGGCGAATGGCGACATTCATAAATTGAAACAGTAGTTTAACAGTAATATACTATCATTAAATATTGAAAAAACAGACTTTATGCCTTTCACTCTACATAAATTTATATCAGAACCGGAAATATTTCAAAATGGATAAGTTTAATAAAAAAAAATTGTAAACAAACATCTACTCATATAAATCAATCAAGAAAAGAGTAAGAAAATTTATTTTTATATTTATAAGACTAAGAAATATTCTTAAAATTGAACATTTAAAAAAGGTTTGTTATTCAATTGTACAAAGTGGTATTATTGTATGGGGAGAATCTTACAATAATATTTTTAATTCAGTTATAGTGGTGCAGAGATTAATTTTATTAAAGTTATATTTAAAAACCATCAACATTCTCAACAGAATAACTCAATTTTTGAGTGTGCTAACGATAGACTAAATATTCAATATTATAAATCTAAAAAAAAAAATATAAAAACACTTTGAATCAAATTTCAATTAACGAGATACCAAGTTAATAGTTTCATATACACCGTGTTTCACGATCAAAGCGTTCGCGCTTTTCCGAGTTTCGACTCCGGAGGGTGATTGTTCATAGTATTCTGAGAAAAAAATCCTACTAAACTTTCTTGTTCGAGACATTTCTAATGATTAATTTAAAGAAGTATAAATAAAAAGCTACGCTTGTAATACTGGCTTCTGCTTGAACTGTTGGTGTTGGTGGGGTTGTGGGGGCGAGGAGGCAAGAGGCTCGCCTCGGTCACCGTACGCAAATCCAAATTCATATTTCAAATTTACATCTTTGGATTTCTATTTCAAAAATTCGTGTTTTCCAGTACAAAAATTTAAGCCAGTATTACACACGTGAATTTATATTCATATTTTTTAAGAAATTCAAATTGAGTTGTTTGAAAAACTTTATTAGGATTTTATTCTCAGAATATCAGACCGCGAAACTCCCCGGAGTTTCGCGGTCTCATCATGAAACATGGTGTATAAGGGAATAATTTATTTTAATGAATTGCTCATAGAATTAAAAATTAAAAATGACTTAAAAATTTTAATTTAAACTAAAAAAAACAAGTAAGCAAGTACCTATATTTTAAACGATAATAATCGAATTATTACAATTATTTTGCTTACTTGATTGCTTATATTTATAGTACCTAGATTTGGTATTTAATTAAGTTTATTTGCTCACATGTATACTTTAGCTTAATCTCCCTCACCAAGTACAAGAACTTGTCTTTTTAATTGGTGAGGTATAGCGTTAAGTTAAAAATATTATACCTGTTATAAGTTTTTGTAATGTTAATTTACTACAAATGAAGTTAAATTGCATTTCAGTCGAGTTTTTTTTTTTAATTCACTACTTTTAAAAACGTATTTATATTAAATATAAATAATATTTTTTTCATCCAATACCACATTTAGATTTCTTAAAAGTGTTGTTTTCAAATACATTTTACTTGTAACTGAGGATTATTTAATAAAGTGTATTCGATTTCTTCTCAGACACGCAAGGACAGAATAAAAAATAATCTTTCATTACAACTGTTGAAAAATATGATCTGCTTCCGGATAAAGCCGTCCAAACCTTCCTATCATCAATCACATGTCTGAAAGTAAGACCTTATTTGAAATAAAACCAGAACATTAAATTTTAATGCTACCCTTGACATTAACCCTCTTTATTTGAATATCAGAGGAATAACATTAAAAATTCTATACAAATTATAAAACGTCAAATTACAATGACATCGCAACAGAGACGAGAAGTTTGGAAAGGAATATGGATATCTAGGCGTTTACAGGACTTATGACCTGACTCGACACGGATTATCAATCTAGTGAGTCGCGGGCAGATCATTGTTTGGATTATTGGGTCGCTACTGAGTGAGTCGCCATCTTTTGTATAATTAAGTATTGTGATTATATATTATATGTGAAATGTAAATAAAATAAAAAAAGTAAATAAAATTGACTTGTAAGGAATACAGAAGTGAGGCAACGGCTGGCTAGGCCATATACTATGTATGCCTCCCGAGAGCCTTAACCATGCTTGCCTATTTTACAAGGCATCAGGTTCTCGGCGTCCTGGACGTCCACTGTTGACGATTTGCCGGCAGTTTGCGTCAGAGCTGCGGGACGTGGACTCGACTAAAGAGGATGCACAGAAGCTGGCAGCCAATCGCTTGGCCTGGAGGCAGTTTAAGGAATCCATATGCTCCACATAAGGATATGGTATGATAATGTATTATGACATTCCTAATTTCGCCTAGTATTTAAGATCCTTATCTGCCAATTATCAGACCTTGTATATAAACAGTGAAATGGCGCGACGCTTCTCATGCGAAAATTCTCGGTCATCGCGGTGAGTATTTTGCGCACTTTATACGGGACCGAAAACTGTGCGGCTTCTTGTTAAAAAAAGTGTACAGTCTGTCAAAAGTCTGTTTGTCAAATACATTTTTTAAAAGCCTGATCATATGTTTATTCGCACACAAGAAATTGTTAATATGGCTAAAAATGAAAATAATATGAAAATAATAACACGGTCCCATGCTATAAATAAAAGGGAAAACACGAATTTGTCTCGATTTAGTTTCCCTAAACGATTTTTTTTGTACTGCGATTGAATTGAATATGATACTGCTACTACTACTTTCCCTTATCCGCACCTAATGGTGAATAGGGCACTGCATGATACACCAAGTGTAGTGTATTTTGATCATTTTTACCACACGAAGGTAGGATGATGAGTCTTACACATAAAATACAAATATGAATATCACATGTAAATTATAAAAAAGTAAATAAATATTTCATGTTGACTCTCTACGGGAATCGAGCCCGCGACCTCATGCACGGTAGCCAAATACGCTACCACTATGCTACTATGCAATACAATTTAATTTAACTAAAATTTGCAATTAGGCTAGTTCAGAGAAGCGAGCAAGTTTAGTGGTTTAGAAGCGCCAGTTATTTCGCTAACGTTGCAGTCTGGTTTTAGTTATATCTCGTTAAATCGGCTCCGTACCTACTGTACTATATGCATACCCTAAGGACTGCGTACGGTTTGTCAACTCCATATTTTCTCTCTAGTGAGGATTGGCACACGAGACCCAAGATATGAATAATTACTGCTGGAGCCCTCGTCAAACAGAAAGCACAAGCACGGCTTGAGTGCAAAAAATGCAATATGCCGTGATGCATTCACTTTAGAAATATTAAAATGAGTTAAAAATGGTTTAATGAAAACAGGCTTAAATTAAAACCAATTATAGCCGCATTATGTATAACCTACGTACACCGTACACGTACATAGATATATCGTATATAGGTATCATAGAATCATTAACATGTATTCCAATGCTTTAATATACTTTTACTATTTTGCGTTATTATATTATTTAGTTTGTTGACTTTATGACTTTACTCTAATCCCTAATGTATGGAAACGAACGTGGAATTGGAAAATAAAGGACGAAAGTAGATTAAATGTAGTTGAAATGCGATCTCTCAGGCGAAAAAAACAAAAACAATGGAAAAAAGTCTGAAAAAAACATGTATGATTGGTCGAAACTAGAGCAGAATGCAAGGCTGAGATAAGCATTAGGTATCGACAAAAATTAAGAAAGGGCTTTTACGATGGTTGGGTCATGTGGAGCGAATGAATGATGGATTTTTTTCGTATCATCGCTCCATATCCGCTTACTATTTGAAGCATAAATATCACAATCTATTTTCTAAGTAATGTGGACTTCCCAAAGCAAAATAATAGTGGATCTCCAGGATGACGGAAAGCCGATGTCTTGTAAAAAAGGCATGAATGGCATGCATTGCATAGCGGCCTCCGTAGCGTAAGAGTTAAGACGCTGGACTCACGATACGGCGGTTCCGGGTTCGATTCCTTGAGAACACAAAAATACGTGTTTTTTCTCAAGATGTTTGTGACGTTGTTCCCCTCTGTAACTGGGCCTTCTGGCCTGTCGAGGTAGTTAATTTTTTTTAAAAATCAAAAAGAATCGTCACAACTCTTGGGAGACATTTTTTTATTTTTTTATGATTAACAGAAACTTAAAATATATGTACCACAACATATATTACGACATATTCAGGAAGGCTAAACCTATGAAATTATAGAAAGCCGAAAATAAATATGTTTATACTTACCCAGGCCTTCATCAAAATATTTTCGACTACTTTTTCAACAATTTATTGCAACTCGAAAAATTTAATTTATTTACGCGTTATCTTTTAAACTTAAATTTATCCTGTAGGCAGTGGCGGTTTTAGGAGTTCAAAACTGGGGGGTCATTTAAAAAAAAAAATCTTATACATATTTAAGAAATCCGAATTGAGTACCTATACGCAAACAAAAAAAAATGGTTACTTACATTCATATGGATCCATTTCAATGCACAAATACAGTTTTTTGGTTTAACTTGTAACTTTAGTAATTAAATACTCAAATGGAGATACTGATAGGTACATAGATTCACACTATTTACAAGACTTTATTAAATACTTTTTGTAAATGAAATCAATTTTTCTGTCCTTAAATCGTAACTTTTAGTATTAAAAAATATATTTTGAAATCTTTGTTTTTTTCTTTCGTTATTTGCACTTTATTCAAGACTAATATGGTCATCCCAATGTTATTATTTGAACTCTTTTTTGATGCTATTCCTTTTAAAAATTTCACTGACGGAATTCATCTTGAATATTTTTATAAAACACTATTTATTTACGCAATGTTACTAAATAAGTTTTTACGGGTTTTCACTACAAACACTAAACAATATTTCTAATAGTCATAAATAAATATGATAATATACATAATATAATAATCAAAATTTACTTTCACTTCTTTCTACCTGATATGCAAAAAACCCGAAATGCCCAAAATATGAGCGATTAATCAATATTTAAAACAGGAAGTAGGTACATCGCTCTCTCGTCAAAACTATGCCGAGAACTGATAATGACAAACATCGAAACATGTCTTTGTTTATGATAAAGCAGATAAACAAGGCTAAAACTATAACACGTGTTTATTAGATATTTTAGTCGAAATAAAAGGGAAATATGTCACATATTTCATTTTAAAGGGCCATTTTAAGTTATTCATGTTGTCGAATTTCATCTTATAAAATTTACTTATTTAAAAATAACCATTAGGATATACATTTTATACAACTACTCCCAGATCTATAGCTTAACTTAACTTTCCTAAGACACTATAGGGTAAAACTGCTTTCATAACTCGTAAAAAAAACTTATACCGCTATGCCAACAAAAGCCAGACACAATAAGGGTATTGTTTCGCTAAAGAAGTATTGTGTAATTCTCGCACTTAGAGGATGACACATAAGCGTATTATTTGATGTCTCTTTCTGTCTTCTCATGCAGAATAACGATATGTATCCCGCTTATTCTTATGAACTGCAAGTATACCTATTTCACGCGCGGCAATGCCCTAAGCCGTATTATGTTTTGATACTGAGATTGGAGATAAGAAATTTGACATTATCACTGTTTGTATGGGATACCTACAGAAACTCGCGGTCAATACAAAAATTGACCGCGAGTTGATTTTTCAACTCGTATACTATTATTGATGCGCAAGTTGGCAGTTATTTTATTGTTTAAATATGGGGTGTTTATTTATGATGCTTTACATTTAACCTATTGTATTTTTATGTAGGTTGATAAAATATTTTTTTTTTTTTTATATTTTTTTTTTATTTTTATATTTTTAAATATGGGTCCTCAAGTTTGGGAGGTCATTGACCCTATGACCTATAGGGGTAGCCGCCAATGCCTGTAGGTAATGTTACAGACAGACACCTCCTAAAATTTCAGCCAGATCGATCTATAACCTTTTGAACTTCATAATATGTGCAGTGGCAGCCGCAGTTTCGGGAGGGTCTGATGCCTTGCAGGAAACCCGCTTGCACGGCGCGGGTGTAAACTGTGCGCCTCTCGATTTAAGATTAGACTATGGTGTTCTCTGCGTAATCTATACATGATGTTTGTGTGAAGCACTAAAAATAAATAAATATAAAGTTTTGGAAAATGAAGTTTCGAGATAATCCGATTCCAAGCGCATATAAAAGCACTAATAGGTATAATATATATATATTATGGTATTACTAATACAATCAAGTAAAAACAAGCGATAATGCGAAACGAATATTTAGCTTTTTAATCTTTTTCTTTTTCCCGTATTACTCTCAATATAATATACTTTCGAAATATGAGGGAGAAAAAATCTATTTGAATATTGTAAAGGTATTGCTCCCCGTAAATTTAAGTTATATTTAACGACATCTGTGAACCGTACTCGGAAGTTTTGCTTCATGTCGCTTTTGACATCTAGCGGGTGAAGAGCAAAGCTCCAATTAAGGAGAAATTGCTTTCCGCTAGGGGAAGTTAGGGTTATTTTGTTTGAAGGTTTGCGTCATGGCTAAAAACAATATTTTCAATGTTAAATTTTCTGAATGAAGCAAAAATATTTTTACACAAGCTATCAGAATTCAATGTAGCCCTGCAAAATAATAATAAGTAATTATTTTTAGATAAAAATTAGAGATCAACTATGCCTCAATAATTATTTGAAAAGATATTGAGTTTATTTCAAAATATAAAAAATAGGTAGAAATTACAGTTTATTTGAAAAATGTTTATATTGTCTGCCTTACGAATTGGATAATTACATCTGTACCTAAATGCCAAAAAAAGCCGTATCTTTAAAATAATTTTTTACAGGTGACGAATTTCAACTTTTGTTATATTCCGAATGGTAGGTACATATATTTATAAACAGGAATAATCATATGAAAAAAGGAACAATATAAGGTGATAAAGTATGACAAAAATAGTTAAACAATATATTATTACCGTTTGCCGAAACTTAGTCAGAACATACCAAACGAGTAGATTTTATTTGAGGCGGCTACAGAACGTTGAGGTTTTAATTGACACCAAACACGAAAAAACTTTCCGCACCTTAATGCTGACAGCAAAATATAACGCATTGATAATAACTTAAAAAACTATAATTTTAAAAAAAAAAACTAGAGAAATTTCTTACATAAATTAGACTTTTTCAATGGTGGTCCATTCACTCACCACGTATTTTGAGCACAATACAGAGTACCAAATAAATATGCTTTTTGGGTATCATGTTTTGGGGTAACTTTTCAATTCTCATTTCTTCGATTTGGACAGAGAAAGAACATGGCGTAATTATATGTATAATGTATATTGTTTTGCTCCAAAGGCTCTAGTGGAACTGATTCCGTATGCATAAATAAGTCTTCTCGCTGACATTGGGGGCAAATTAGCTTCAAAGTCTTCTAACCCATCTAGTCCTAACAATCTCTATCGGCTTAACACAATTACAGAAACGTACTAAGTAGGAATATAGAAATCTGTGTTCAGTGAACTAGACAAGTTTTTTTTTTTTACGAGTTTGAATTTATTTTAGAAAAGTCTGAACTATAACAGCCTATTTAATGAAATATTCATATCCTAAAATGATAAATGCAACTAACTTACAAACCATCACGCCATTTACCCGAAGGGGTAGGCAGAGAGGATAGAACGCCACACCACTCTGTCCTGGCATACTTCTGTTGCTTCCTCCACATTCTTACATCTTCTCATGCACGCACGTCGATTATTCCGACTTCTTACATGCCCACTTTCAAGCACTTGTTTAACTTGATCATGCCATGTCTTTCTCGGCCTTCCTCGACTTCTACATCCAGGCACAGTCGCATCATATATTTTTTTAGCCGTTCTTTCATCATCCATTCGCTCTACATGACCGAACCATCGTAAAAGACCTTCCTTAATTTTGTCGATAATGCTTATCTCAGTCTGCTCTAATTTTCACATTTATTATACATAGTTTTACCACACATTCGCCTGAGAGATCGCATTTCAACTGCATTCAATCTACTTTCGTCCTTCGTTTTCAACTCCATACTTCGCTCTCATACTTATGATAACCCAGCAGCAAGGATCATAACGGGGATATTCAAATATTCTCACATCTCACAACATCTCCGAGATGTCCAGAGACAATTTAGTTCAACTTTGCTGGACTGTATTCGGTAAGTTCAAGTTAATATGTGACATCATCTTAAATATTATCTAGCGCTGTTGGATTTTTTTAAATGATTGTAGGATAATGATAAACAATTATTCTATCAATAACCGACAACCATTAATATTATTGTGTTACTTTGATAATATTTTACTTATTATTGTAAAAGGTACCGAGTACCGTTTATATGAAATAAATAAATAAATAAATTTGAACTAGAAATATTATTTTGAATAACTTCAACTCCTGTGCAAGGTAAAGACTACTGTATACAATTTTATTGCAAATATTAGGTACCTACTGTTATAATTTTAAAACACTAAAAGATTTGTCGTCACATACCATAAAGAATGATAAGCTATCTTGATACAGAATATATAATAGAGAACATAAAGTTATTGTAAAAACATAGTTCTCTTATCAATAAAAATATATTTTGAAAGTATTAAGCCTTTGTATTAACATGATATTGAGAGATCACAGATAACCAACAAATAATATTTGATAAGTTTGTGATGTCTGTTTCCCAAGACAATGAAACAAATAACTGAAGGCATTAATTTTATTATAAGCAGTTCATAATGGAGTCCTGGTACCAAACCCTAAAGCTCATTTTATACCGGACAGAAAACTGCACAGTTTCGTGTGCAGTTTCATGTTTCGAAAACTGTACAGTCTGTCAAAAGACTCGCTTAAACATATATTTTTTAAGCGCTAGGTATCCTGAGCTATTATCGTATATTTACACTCAGGAAATCGGTAATATAGCTATTATTGAGAATGTATTATTTGCATTTTACGTTTTTAAAAGCATTCAATATATCAATATCTACTTAAATGTTTACATAAAAAACATTAACTGTCAGGTCAAACAAACGTCACGCCAACCATTCAATATTCCATACAGTTTTCGCTTTATACCGGTTACAAAGGTTAACGATGTGTGCAAGAAGAGCGATTTGCTAATGAATGTGCAAAAGTCGAGTGTTATAGTCTTTGAAAGAAATGTAAATATGACTAAGTAGTAGTAAATATAGATAGTTTGAAACAGGTCGATGAATTTGTATATCTGGGCAGTATGTTATGGACAAGGATATTGAAAGGGGGGTTAGTGCCGGTAACAGAGTTGATGGTGCCTTAAAGTCTGTCGTAGCAAATAAGTGTCTATCGCAAGAGGCTAAATTAGCAGTTTATAATGGAGTCCTGGTATCAACAATAATGTAAGGAAGCGAAGCAAGGAGTTGGAAAAAAAAGGACGAAAGTAGACTGAATGCTGTTGAAATGCGATCTCTCAGGCGAATGAGTGGAAAAACTATGTATGACAGGTGCACTAATGTTGAAATTAGAGCAGAATGCAAGGCTGAGATAAGCATTATCGACAAAACTAAGAAAGGTCTTTTGCGATGGTTTGGTCATGTAGAGCAAATGAATGATGAAAGAACGGCTAAAATAATTTATGATGCGAGTGTGTCTGGTTGTAGAAGTCGAGGAAGGCCGAGAAAGACATGGCACGATCGAGTGCAATAAAGACTTGATAGTGGTCATGTGAAAAGTCGGAATAATCGACGTGCGTGCATGAGAAGATGTATGAATGTGGAGGAAGCAAAGGAAGTGTGCCAGGACAGAGTGGTGTGGCGTTCTATCCTCTTTGCCTACCCCTTCGGGGTAATAGCGTGATGGTTAGTTAGTTAGTTAGTTTAGTTTAGTTTGTAGACTGCACAAGAAGCTGTAGGTTCAGTTTTTTGTCCCGTATAAAGCGGGCTTAATGTATGGAAGTGAAGCATGGAATTGGAAGAAAAAGCATGAAAGTAGATTGAATGCTATTGAAAGGCGAATGTTTGGTAAAACCATATATTTATGGTAGGGTAACAGTCGAAATAAGAGCAGAATACAAGGCTGAGATAAGCATTATCGACAAAATTAACAAAGGTCTTTTACGATTGTTCAGTCATGTGGAGCAAATGAATAATGAAAGAGCAGCAAAAAAGATTGACGATTCGAGTGTTAATGACATTGCATGTTCAAGTACAACCAATACTTGAATATGGTCATGATGTGAAAAGTCGGAATAATCGACGTGCGTACATGAGAAGATGTATGAATGTGGAGGAAACAAGTCAAGTGAGCCAGGACAGAGTGGTGTGGCGTTCTATCCTCTCTGCCTACTTCAATGGAAATGGCGTGATGGTTAGTTTATAATTTTATTTTGTGGAGCAATTTTCGGCTAGATTAATATACAAAATCACGCATTTTTTAATGTTCATCTTATATATATTTTGTTAGTAATCCTCAAAGGATAAGTTGAATTTGAAGCTTGTTTTCTGTTTAAATGTCGACCGCAGATTACTCGATGCACTTAAACCCACATACATTATGTATATCATTTTAGAACTCAAAATTATGAAGATTTTGCATTTTTCTCTTAAGTAAACGCTCTCATTGTATTTATATCTTAGGTACGAATTTTAAAAAAAAACATTATTTTTTATAAAAAAAAATTGTTATCATTATTACTTTGGAAACATCTCAAAAATTAATTATCAAAATAATGCTCCATAAAGAGAGAACCTTCCCCTCCCTCCATTTGTTTCAGGAAGCAAATCTAATGGATATAAGACGAATATATTTATTACAATGTTTGAATTATGTATTTAGGCACCAAAAACTTTTTTGCTAGAAGCTCAAATAGGTCTAGTCAAAGAAAAATCCGAGTGCTAGAAATTCCACATTGTAAATCACGACTTGCTCAGAGACATGCACATTTTATTGCCCCCAGTTTGATTAATTCTTTTTTTAACTGACAATAAAATGGCATTGTCAAATTTTCCAAATTTTTCATCTTTTCAAAAATTAACACAAAGTTGGATACATAGTGTAGAGGTAGAATTATTCTTACTATAAAGACCATAACTATAACATAATCTACGTCAGTTTTTTTATTTTATATATTATAATATTATTTCCCCTCTTCTTCTTCCGGTATAAAGATACCAATATCTTGTATTCTTTTTTTTTTTTAACTATCTTATTTACATTATCTGTTATTTTTCCGTTACATGACTTTATTTTTCTCTTTTGCCACGTGCACACTGTTTGACTTTCACAGTATACCCACAAATAGGATATGCCTTGGTGGGCCTTTTGTTTATATTTTTCTAATGCATATGTGTTTTAAATGTATATCTTTGTAAACAAACAAAATCTTTTGAAAATAAATAAAAAAAAAATTAAAAAAAAAAAAAATGTCCGTGATTAATTTTTAAAATATCTTAATCGCGATTTTTCGCCAAAACAGGGTATTATATATAGGTAGGATGCGCCTATTCATTTCGAGGCATTTTAACTATGTAAGTAGCCGCGCCGCCTAAAATAGAAAAAAGTACATAGCCGTTTCTCTGGTTCTACCCATCAACTATACAGGTGTAACAAAACTCGTAGTACAACCGTATGACTTTTTAATCTGAGCTTGAAAAAAAAAAAAAAAATGAGTTTTTTTTTTCAAAAGTTTTCATAAGTATGGCAGATTAAGTCAAATTGCTCAAATTCTTATTTAAACGCGTTTTTTAATTTTGTCTTCTTTATGGATAGTATTAATTTGACTAAAAACACGATATTTGATAGTAATTCGCAAAAAAAATCAAAAAACTTCGTACTCAATTTTTTCGAAAACTAAGGTCAAATTTAGAAAACTTTCTACCCAAAATCGACTGCAAATATGATGTTGATTCACTTGTTGTCCGCTTGTGCATCGAGTTTTGTTACACCCTGTACATTCAGTACGACCCTTTGTGCGCTTAGAAGACAGGTGGTTTTAAAGTATTCGTTTGCGGTGAATCCGTTTTTATGAGCTATAAATATTTTTAAAGTAAACATTACTTTCAAACAATTTTTTTTAATCAAAAAATATAGGACACTTCCCTGTTGCCTAGAACTAAACATAAAAAAAATGCAAACTGATGTCTTTCTACAGAACAAAAAACCCGATTACTTTTGACTACACAATAGAAAACAACACTCTTTATATCTATATAGTCACGTCCATTGGAGATCTTGGAGTCATTTCATACTGTAAAATTAATTTTGTTGTTATCAACTTTATAAATGGAGATAGAGAAAAGATGCACCGGGAAAATTATGACAATGGAGATGGAGTATTAGTAAGTGGAGATTGAATAAGTTGCCACCGCGCGTGTTTAGTGCTTGTTTTCTTTGAGCCATATTGAGCCATATACAGGGTGATGTAATGTTACCCATAACTTAACAAATTTTCGATTTCGGCCGATACCATGACCTGGTTCGTGCCTAATTTTGGTGGTGCAATTTATTCCAAAATAAGCAGATTTCTCGAAAAAATAAAAAATCTCGATTTTACATTTTCAAGCCATAATGTTACTTTATTTTCTTTAAAATAAAAATTTTATAACCTTACATGTACATTTTTTAAATTTATTGACTAAGGAATCCATAGAGTTATAATAAACACACAAAAATTCTAATTATAACATTCCTCCATTTATTTATTTATTTGTACTTTAGCTTGATTGTAATATAATTGTTTCTTAATTATACCTACAATAGATACGAGTGCATAAAATACAACATCCTGTATAGAAACCTTTTAACCCTTAACGTAACGGTTAATACGTTAAATCCTGGTACACTGCTTGCGCAGTGTGCTCTAAATTCAATTTGGAATACGTGTTAGCCGATCGTGTGTTTTAATATCTAACGTGTCTTAATAAAAGGTTACACTATGCAATGATGACAGCGCTAATCGGGTTACTGTATTATAATATTTAGCTGCACGTTTGATGTAGCCAACCTTTTTTTTTTTTTTGCATTTCACATATATTTTCGTTTAATATTACAATCAATTATACAGAAGAAAGAGGGCAACTCACTCAGTAGCAACCCATGACAATGATCTGGCCCGACTCACTGGATAAACCAGGGCATCTTCAGCTTAGCATTGTACACTACAGAATATCTACATTATGAGAAACAATCCTTGGCATTCAGAGGAAAAGAAGAAAAACAACAAAATTTAGAAAATTACACAACTCTATTTTTGCAGGCGTTTTCAACAAACTAACACTATTTTTTTATTTGGAGCAATCTTGTTCTGTAAAAATCACTCGGTAACAAGAAGAGGCTGTCTTTCTTTTGACAGTAAAGTTTCAAACACTTTGAGTAACTGAATCCTCATAAACGAATAGGTACTGATTTTAGCAAAGATTGATGTGGCAACAAATATACTAGGCAGCATGGAGGATGTTGGTAGAGGATGTTGGGTATACCTACCATTTTTGAGTTTTATTTTGAGTAAAGCCCGATTTTTCGTTCTATACAACGCTGGTCAAGTACTGGCACTATTTGAGGGGTTACGTTTCCTTACTGTCTTGAAATGTCAAATATTCAGCGCCATATTTGTAGGATTCTAATTTTTTCGTTTTAAACAACGATGAAATGTCAAATATTCAGCGCCATATTTGTAGGATTCTAATTAGAATTTATTTGAAACTGAAATACAGTGATATAAATGATGACATGTCTTATTTTTCATTTTAAACAACGATGAAAGATAATAAAAAGGTAGTGAAAACTTCAAAATACTGTTTTGTGTCGGATAAATTGTCATATTGACGTAGTTTTTTATCACTATTTAACAGATCGGATTTGCGGATATCATGGGACAAATGATATAATATTAACGACGACGTAGAAATGTAGGTGTGTCGTAGGTGTGACATAATATATATATTATGGTTCACATTGTACGTTTCCGATCCATATTTGGATTCATTATAAAAAATTAAAAATGTTTCCCTCGGCACGGGATATCCCAGTGAAGGAACATTATAACTAACTAACCATCACGCCATTTCCCCGAAAGGGTGCATAGAACGCCACACCCCTCTGTCTTGGCACACTTCCTTTGCTTCCTCCACATTCATACATCTTCTCATGCACGCACGTTATTACTATATACATATTTTTATACATACAACTTCAAATAAATAAATATGGATAATGGTTCGTTACTAAAGATGTTTACACAAAACAAATTGGTATACTAATGCTATACCCAAACATTTAAAGGTTCGTAGCATTCATGGACGTTTAGTTATTTATAAAACGGGCCCTATGTGGCCAAAATAATGGATATTGCCTAGTGAGGTATCAAATAGCTATGTGAAATAATTAAATAATTAAATAAAAAGCCAATGAGCACTCATATACCAGCGCGTCAGACCTGCAGTCCTGACCCATTGCCGGATCTGTAGACTTTTATTTGAATGAATTTCAGCTTGTTGTTGGCATTGTCACCTACTAACGCACAGGCATTGGTCTGATAGGATTTAAATGTCAGATTTGAAAAAAAAAAGTTTTTATTAAATTTATTTATTTACATTTCACATATCATAATATAATATAATCACAATAATGACGATGATCTGACACCGACTCACTAGGTAATCCATGTCGAGTCAGAAATAGTATATTTTATTAAAGTGATTGATGATTGTAAAAAATTTTGTAATTTCATTATAAACCTTAATTGTTGTTTCTTTATTTAAGAAACACTTAATAATAGGTTTTATTTTGACTTGTAATAAATGATTATCCTTATAAAAAAAAAATTGTTTAAGAAAAGTTAATTGGATATGGAGAAACCGTATACTGTTATATTAAGGAGAAACTTACTTTTCAATTTACAATATTACCTGGAAATATGTTGCCAGACTGGAAACATAAACTAATATAACTGGAAATGAAAAATCTAATATTCTTTCCTTAACGTCAATAACCACTTGAGGAATTAATATAACCTGCGCAAACAAACAAACAAAATTAAAAAAAAATTTAAGGGCAGTGTATAATTTTAAAAAATACAAATGATTTTTTTTATTTATATTTTTAGAAAAATAACGCATACATTTTGATGTGACAGCAGATGATTAAAATATTGAAATGCTTATACTCACAGAAGATAATTTATGAATAAAGATTAACACAGTTTCTGTATTATAAAGATGAAAATGAACTCAGAAAAGTCAACATGAGAAAATGAAATTACGTGAATCATTTCAAGAATGAATGAATCAACAAGAGGTCGAACCAAGTAACATAAATATGCACTATTATTTAAATACAAAGAAGGATTATTGTTGGATTATGGTTGGTTGGCTATGAAAAAAATAAAAACCATCATTGGATATTCTGAGAAGTAAGATTGATACAGGTACTTTGGTGGATTTAATTGTACTCGTAGTTGGATAACCAGAATTTATTGTAATGTCCAAGTTATCACACATGAAATATGAATATGAAAATTTAATATTTTTTACGAAGATCCGGTGTAATATAATTAAAGTAACGAGAAATAATAGTTTAATATTTTTTACAAAGATCCGGTATAATATATAATTAAAGTAACGAGAAATAATAGTTTAATTTTTTTTACGAAGATCCGGTATAATATAATTAAAGTAAAGAGAAATAATAGTTTAATATTTTAGGCCGTCTTAAAAATGATTGAAATAATGATATATTTTAGGCAAATCAAAAAAAAACTTCTCAGTAGTAGTAAAAATTTTTCCTCGGTCAATCCTCAGTAAATAATCTTATCTTTTTGTAAACTATTTAAATGAATAACTACAAAGTGAGTGCTTCTAAAATAAATTTAATATTTTTGTGATTTCAAACAAATCTCTTTTCTCTGTCTCGTATATTTTTAGTTACTTTTCAAACTCGTTTTTTGTTGCTTGTTTTTCAGTAAATACCCACATAAATATATTAATTTTTGATGTTTGGTAAGTAATTGAACTCTCGATATTTTTATTCTTGCCTCACAATGAGGGTTTAAAGGGAATCCAATAATTAAGTTGAGCCCAGAAAAAATATTTTAGATTGGTACTCACTTGTAACTTAAAATAATGTAAGGTCTACAAATATGTACAAATTGTTATTATAACTCGTAAAACGGTATCCTATCGCTTAGCTTGGAGGCAGTTTGTGAAAACCATATGCTCCACATAGGTAGCGGATATGGGATGCATTCATGAACCTCACAACTCACTCCCAGAATTAGTAGGGTAAAAATAAGGTTTTAGATTGCATTAAAGGCACTTCAGTGAATCTGTTTTAATATAGTAGAATTGCTAATTTATTAAGCTATTAATGTTGGTTAAATGAGAGTTGGTTAGTGAGAAATACATAAAGTTCTTTTTTCGCTATTATACGCAAAAATATAAAATTATCTAATGGTAAAAAAATTTAGATTTATATCCAAGAACACCTTACAATTCTGCTACTTCTGATGTATGAAATTTTAACAATAGAGTGATTTTTCTTTCATGATGCTTAGAAAATCACACTTCAATACCATTCAAATACAAGCTTCGAAATTGTGTTAGGTTTTCACTTGGGTGACCTCAGTTTTCCAAGTATTTATCTTTTGTATTCGAACATTATTCTCCGAAGTGCATTTAATGCAACCTACTCCATTCAATTCCAGAGAGCGCTTAACCGCCCACCCCCTCCCTTTACTCGCGATATTTTCACAGAAACTGCATTACGTATTCCGCTGGCGATCAATATACCTGATGGTCCCCCATCACACGCTGATTTGACGGAGGCCGTATCTAAGTTAAAGAACGAAATGACTCCAGTTGGTTGACAATATCTATTCGGAGTACTTAAAGTGCATCGTCACTAATATTGTTGTCCCTTTACACCAACTAATGACGAATGTGTGTGAAGAAGAAAGGTGTTCAAGGGACTGGGTGAATAGAGAAATTATCACGTGACATAAGAAAGGAGATCCTTTAAACTGACAACTATCGCGGCTTCACGTTACATAGTATTCCAGGGAAGGTGCTAGCATACATAATACTGCCGATAATCCGTGCCTCCATCGCAACGTGCGAGTATTAAGAGAAAATTTGACAGGATTTCTGCCTGGTAGATCACAAACATAACCTACGCATCCTGCAGGAGAGCCAGGAATTCAATTTTTCTTCTCCGCCTAGTGAATTTTGAAAAAGCTTTTGATAACCCGAACAAACCAATACTGAAGAAAATACGGAAAGCATATGGGGTGCCTTTGAAACTGATCAGATTAATCAAAGCCCTTCACTTAAAAATAGTGAATTCCGAATAAATATTGACGATTTTGTTTCAGATTGGTTTTGAGGTCACCACCAGATTACGACAGGGTTGCGTTCTTGCCCCATTTCTGTTTTTAATCCTCATACATTTTATCCAGAGGATGTCAATTTCCGCCCAGACCGAGGATTTTCATTTCCCCTTCCCAAAAACTCTACGACTGGAGTACGCTGATGATGCCGTCTTTATTGACGACTCAGTCGGAGGTCTTCAAGTTATTGCTGATAGGCTAAATTGGCACTCCACGTGCATGAGTTCTTTGATAAAACCCATATCATGCGTAACATCTCGTGTCAAAAAGCCTAGATCCCCCTGAGCTTCAAATACTCAAATACCTGGGAGTGTACATAACAAAAAACGACAGATTGGAGTGCGGTTTGGAGTAGCGGGCGCCGCATTCAACAGTATGAAAGCTACCAAGAGATCTGACGTATACTCGGTTAAAACAAAATCCGCCTTTATAACGCCTGCGTCACACCTGTTTTCCTCTATGGCTGCGAATCATGGCACCTAACCATGGACCAGACTAGCATATTTCTGAGTTTTGAGAATAGGTGTCATAGAAGAATATTAGGTGTGCGGTGGTTAGACTCTGTGTGGAACACAGAGGCGAGGCAACGGATGCAGCAACCCTTGGTATCTACTGTCATCCAGCGAAGGCGTTTTGGCTGGTTAGGCCATATACTACGTATGCCTCCTTTTTGTGTTCAATAAATCATTTAAAAAGTTAAATATTGTTAATATAATGTAATATAATAATAATCTAGCTAATTTGCCCCAGTATTTGTATAATAGGACACTAAAAAAAACGCAGTATACTGATTTTGTAGTAAATTTAAAGTTCTACAATTTTAGTCAGCATTTTTATCGTGCGAGGTACGGTTTACGAGGTGTAAGTCCGTTTCCGAGGCAAAAGATGTTGACAGGAGAAAATCAGTGAAATATGTGATTTTTCAAATGAGATTATTTCGAAAACTATAAGAGATACTAAAAAAATTAAAGAACTAATTTTATAGAATTTTTAGTGTTCTATTACTTATTTTTTATATTATTTTTTGATTGGGTTAAGCGTTTTTTAGTTTTTTTTTTAGAACAAAAAAAAGACCCTTTTTTTCTAGTTTTTTGAAAATCCTGACTTAAGCTCACCTCCTATTCATCCGGACTTTGATGCAAAACCTTCCTGGACATCACTGAACAACATAAAAAAGAATCAAAAACATCCGAATTAGTTAAGGCGAAAAACCTAATTTGACTGGGCTATTAAATCGGAACAATATTTTTAAAAATCACAAACATATTTTATCCACTTTCCATTTGATATGATATTATAATATATGCATCTACGCAAAGGGTGATAGGTAACTAGACGTATTCCTTAGGAAGATCATTTATAACAAATATTTAATCATGGAGCTTCCGAAATTTTTCATTAAATTCACGACTAGAAAGAAAAAAAAATAGAGGAAATAACATCGTTATTGAACTATTTTCAGGAAATTTGGTAAATAAATTAATAAAATAACAATACAAGTCTACGTATTCACAATGAAATATTTTTATCACATACCTAACAGTACCTACATTATTAAATTGTTGAAGCCAAATAAAGATTTTAAAATCTTTGTAGACAATATCCTTCAATTGTTCAGTTTGTGAATTTAAAACTTTGAATTGTTTGAATTAATCTGCTTGTTCTCATTTAGTATTTTAATGTTTTTTATATGTACTCGTATAATTAAACACGCTTAACAAATTTTCACAGAAAAATTAAAAATATAACTATAAACATGCTGGGGTACATGCCTAAAAAAATATACCGTGTTCGGGAAGTCTTGGTCAACTTCTTAGTCAACTTAACAAACTTTCATTAATTGAGATATTTTTAAAGTTCTATTCAATTATACAAAATCAACTCTTATCGTAATACCAATAATATTAAAGACAAAATTTTGAGTGTGTCCAAATACTTGTAGACAAGTGTTTGGACACACTCAAAATGTTGTTTATAAAAATTAGCTGGTAAAAGTTATAAGCATAACAAATTGAGGAGTCATCTTTAGGCGTTTCCTAGTAGGTGATATAATTCGGTAAAAAGCCTCACTTGCAATCATAAAGGTTTCTGCTAAAACGCTTAGCAATTTTCTCAATGGATGACAGAGAGTGTTCACATGTGAAGCGTCGCGCCATTTCACTGTATATTTACGAGTTCTTACAATTGGCAGATATGGATATCAAATACTAGGTGAAATGGGGAATGTTGTAATACATCAAGTAGCCACTTAACCCAGCCAGATCATAAGCCCTGTAAAACGCCTAGATATTCCCTTTCAAACTTCTCGTCTCTGTTGAGATGTCAAATCGTAATAAAAGATCTCTGATTTTGGTGGTAGGTGCAACAATAATTAACCACAATATTTTGGTGAAAGATGTGCTGATGGATGCGGGCCTGACGTAGGAGGAGGCGAGAGAGCTGGAGGAGTCTCTGGAGGGATCTAGTAATGTCCACATGCTCCACGTAGGAGCGAACTGGTGAAAGAAGGAGAAGACTTTTGTTAGGAGTGTGCTGTTTGTCATTCTCTGACTGTATTTTTTAAATTAAATTAGTTTCCTCTCAATTTTTTATTATATAAATAATTTTACAACGATAAAATTAGTTTAAGAGAAAAAAATTATAAGCTAAATACTTACATGCATATTTAAAATAATAAATAAAATGTTATGTTTGTTTATATTAATATAAAAGTATTATAATCACTGTTTTGTATTTTTGTTATCTAAAAGACACTTGTGCCGTCTAATAAATAAATCATTGACAAATATTAGAGCCAGATTCTGATCCCGAACTACAATTAATAAACCAAATATGTTGATTTGCATATAAAATGTTCCTCGGGTATTGATTTTAAGGAAACCAGTAATAATAAAGGTACTCGTGATGCGCTGAAAATTTTCTATTTATTATTTACTGTTCAACTTCGCTTGCAGAAGCTCATCACTGCCACAGTTTTATTGTTACATATTGGTTTTCTGTGTTTGAGAAATGTTTGTGAAAATTCGTTCGCTGAGATAATAATATATATTATATTAACACAGCAGATATAATATATTTTTTAAAATTCATAGTTATTAAGAATATTACAGAAATATTCAAATAATTTTTAATACAAAATAGTATAGGTTACTGTAAAAAAGTGTAGAAAGAAAAGTTTCTATGTAATTGAAGCTAGATATAGAAGTAATCTAGATGATGAAGATTTATTTTTAAATAAACTTTTCAATAAAATCTACATTTCCTTAAATATAAAATAAGTCCATGATTACCCAATTTAAACGAAGCCTTATTTGAGGACCGTTTTCTCAAGGTGACATCAAACAAAAAAAAAATTTTCGATATAAAAAAAAAAAATAGAACGGGTTTTGGCCCAGTGGTAGCGTCGCCGTCTCTGAGTCTAGGAATCCCCGGTTTGAATCCCTACATAATATTTCATAGATTTATTTTTATTAAAAAAAAAAAAGAAAAAAAGACGTGTTAACTACTTGCATAATACTACTACTACTACTACTACTTTCTCTTTTCCGCACCCATTGGTGCATAGGGCACTGTATTGGTAAATCAAGTACAGTGGACCTTTATTCATTTCTTAAATGAAGGCAAGATGATCAATCTTACGCTTCAGCGCCAGTCCAAGGTATCACACATGAAATATTAGTATGAATATCATAATGTAAATCAATATTTCATGTTGACCCCATACAGGAATCGAACCTGGTACATGGTAATCCAACGCGCTATCTACTACACTACGAGGCGAACACTTATAACTACTTATAGCTAAAAAAAAAGGCAGAAAAACCTAACCTAATGACCACTAAGTTTCAAAGTGTAACTTTTTTTAACTGAAAAAGTTCAAACGGTGAAATTTTATTTGTTTGATGCATCATTTTGAAAAAACGCTCCTCGTTGGTGAAAACCCCTGTTATTATCCACAATAATTACTTATATATGGCATTTCTGGCAGCGCACTGTGCCAACTATTAATTCTTCTTCTTCTTCTTCTTCTTCTTCTTCTTAAGGAAAGACCTATGGGTTTGTATATTATATGTGTTATTCGACGCTGCCTCTTGGGATGTCGGTTCCCTGCTGTCTCATCATCTGTTTGCAGATCTTTCAGGAAGTTGGCGGCCAGGTGGGCAGAGATGCATATCGGATTCGACAATTCTGCTATAATACATTCTCTCAACGTGTGCATGCCAGTTTATGTTTCTTCCTCTTCCCCACCTGACAACATCCTGGACTTCGCAAGTTGTTCGAGTTTCTTATGCCGTCCCTCAGAGTTTTCCCTGCTCTTAGAAAATTTATCTCCTAGACATGAATTTGGCCTTACGTGGTCATAAATTAATTAATTGATTTAGTTCTGATGGGTATTTCTCTGTCGTATTACTTGGACTTAGGGAAGCCTGGTCCTAAAGGAGGACATGTCCTCCTTTTCTATAAATTGTCCTCCTGTCCTCCCTTACCTACTATATGTCCTTCATTTGGTCCGTGGTTAGAACACTTTTAGCTGACCTGCATGAATATTATGTATACAAACCTGTGCCTTAATTTGATTTGCTCAAAACTTTCCTAAATGCAATCAAATAAGTTTTTCAGGTTCCTGTCTGTCCATTAACGTGCATTAAGTTAAAGTTCTACGGAATCGCAGGAGGATAATTGCATCAATAATTAAGTCAAATGTATTTTTCAATTCGGTTCATAGATATATTTAATATTTTTATCGTAATTCAGAGATAGCCTATAATTGGACGTTTTTGTTTTATATTAATAATATGTTATATTTATAATAAGTGTATGTCTGTTGGCTGTCCATAAACAAATTCAAAAAATATCATGTGTACAGTAATATTGTGTGCAGAATATATTACAAAGTTAGGAGTAGCACATCACCGAATAAGTATTCATATTATTTCGATGTTGCACAACATAAAATTGTAAAACTAGAAAATCTCCCTAGAAGCTCCCTAGAAAATAACATATTCTCACAGAAGTCTAGTATTTGTAAGCACTAAAGATAAATCATTGATATTTAGTAACTGTTTCAGACATGAATTAACATAGGTACTTACAGTGAAAGTCCCGCCCTAGACTGTTTTAAAGACTATTGAGTCTTTTTTCAGTCCAGCACAACTCTACAATTTTTTACAGCTAATCCGCGAAATTTAACATAGGTACTTTATGACTTATCACAGATAAGTCATACTAATGAATTCAATTAAAACAGACCATTAGAATTATGCTCCAACTATTATTGATTTATTCATACGGTATTCTTAAATAATTTTGTCCGCCTCGTAACATAGTGGTAGCGCGTTTGGTTTTGATTTTTTATGTTTTCTCAAAAATTTGTAACTGTTGGTTTTCCCCTTAATAAGAAAATATTTAAAATTTTTGTGACACGTTAAAAATATTTACAATTCTTTGAAAAAAATGAAACTTTAAAATTACCTACTTTTTGTAAATTTTAAAGGAAACTGATCGTTAAAGAGGGTATGCCTAGATGATATTTTAAAATTAATAATTGAAACTTTATAAATCAGAACAATCAATGAAATTATTCCTAGTTTTATCGAAAAATACTAAATCTGAACTCGTTTAATAATCTATCTGTGTGGCAAATTTGGTTTTCCAAAGTTTAAAAGTTTAAATAGAGTTGAGCGTGTGCATAAGAAGATGTATGAATGTGGTGGAGAAGCAAAGAAAGTGTTCCAGGACAGAGTGGTGGGGCGTTCTATTCTCTCTGCCTACCAAATGGCGTGGTGGTGAGATAGTTAAGTAGAGTAGTGGCATACTACTACTACTTCTCTCCCTTACCTGCACACAATGGTGCAAAAGGCACTGCATTAGTACACCAAGTGCAGTGTATCTTGATCATTTCATTACACGAAAGTAGGATGATCAGTCTTACGCTTCAGTGCCAGTCCAAGGTATCTATATAATATAATCTATAAAATGGTTCTCTGTCATTTTCATTAGTTAGTCAGTTCGTAATCGAATAATAGTGCAGACAATATAAATATATTTGTATGGCGTAGGTTGCAATAATTGCTTCGGGAGATTATGTTATAATATGAAAGATAAATAAAAAAGATAAAACATTATTGACAATAATCTCCAATTTCTAATTAATATCCAACAAAGTAAACAAAGAAGAAATTTTTTTTGGGGTGTAATGAAAATGGAAAACTGGTGATTTTGTACATAATGACTACAGTAAGAATTCCGGAAAAAAAATATACAGAAAATATTGAATATTTCAAATCTTCTTAAATCTCGTTTTATACACTTAAAACATAAAACTAGGGATTTCTTGTGTAATATTGTAAAGGTGTTCTTAGCCATAGATATTAATTTTCACTATAAGGTCATATTTTGTTTAGCGTAAAATAGCAAATTTAGGCATTTCTTAGGTTCCAACTCCCATAAAAATACGAAATCACGAAAAATGTAATTTACTGAAGAGTCTTTATTTTATTCATTTATTTATATTCATAATGTTACGCAAACAGATCTATGTACCTACTTATAATAGATTGAGAGTAATTTTTCAAGACAATAGACATGACATAGCATATTAAATGTAATAAGAGCAAGCTAAAATATTAGATTGACCCGACTATAAATAATTACATTATTTCGTTCGCTTTACGTACGTCGAGTGTATTAGAATAGACAGCAGCACTCATTCAATCGCATCATGTGCTTACAGGAAACTTTCAAAGTTAGACGCAGGCGCAGCGTAAGTAAATTTGATTAGAGTGCCAACTTAAACTATAGCCGGACATGTCATATAAACTCTTATTTGTGTGTATTGAAAAAAGCTTATACTACTACTACTACTTTCCCTTATCCGCGACCATTGGTACACCAAGTGCAGTGTATCTTGATCATTTTATTACATGAAGGTAGGATGATTAGTCTTATGCTTTAGTAACAGTCCAATCACACATAAAATATTTTTATGAAAATCATATGTTAATGAATATTTCATGGTGATTAAAGCTTATAGCACAAAATATTCTGTGAATGCAGAAAAATATAAATAATAATCACTAAACTATCATTATCGCGGCAATAGGCTCATTTTAATAAAATAAATAAATCGTTCAATGAATAATTGAATAGTAAAACTGCTGACAAAGCTAGGTATCGATATTTTAAAAAAAAACCTAAAATCTAATATACCAAAATACCAACGTAAATATTGAACGAATTTGATACCTAAAAATATGGTTGATTGCTTTAAAATAGAAATGCAGACACCCGCGGTGTAAGTATAAATAGTGTATTGTATCCTTGGAGGAAGAATCACTATAGTAATAATAGTGATTCCTCCAAGGATTAAATTGAATCTGTAGACTGCCAGGAAGTGAACAACCCTACACATATTTTTAAAAACAACGCTTATGAACGGTAAAAGGTATCTTGGCATTGTGATAATAATCTCCCTTATTCATTTATTCATTCCCTTAGAGGTATGAGGATGATCAGACTTACGCTTCAGTGCCAGTTCAAGTTATACATAAAATAATAAATCACATTATAAACCAACATTTTTTTTATATCTCGCATCAATGTGGTATTTACAAGGTAATCCATTGTTTATCACAATGTATTGGGTCCATAGTATTTTTTTCTATTTCAATCAATTAAAAAGAGTAAACAAAGTTAATCCTTCCAACGTGTATTTTTTTCCAAGTAGTGAATTAAAATTTCTGTATTAAAAACGTTTACTGAAGGATGTACTGAATAGCAATTGGAAACTTTATCTCGTTACGTAGAAATAACTTTAAAGTTATATTCGTGTATTTTCAACAGATAAAGTTGCTTTAATTATTAAGAGCGTTTTCTGCGAGTACATATTACGGAATACTATACGAATAGTTAAGGATATTTTTCAAGTCAAGCTTAATACCACTTTTATGTAAAAAAAAATATATAAAACTCGATTTCCCGTTTTAACGCTGGTAAAGTAATTTATCCGTTACCATCTACCGGAACTTTTGTGAAGGGTTAAGTTTCCCAACGATCCGCTTTTCGTTGAAATGTCAAATATTCAGCAGCCATGTTGCATGCATTGCATTAAGAATTTATTTAACACTGTGAAATACAGCAACACAATAATAAAGAGACTTACTTTTAACTTTAAACAACGATAAAGGGTAATATGTAGTCTAGACTCCAAATTATAGTTTTTTGTTTGAAAAGTTTACATTTTGACGTATAATTGTCACAATCTGACAGATCAGTTTTTCGAGTTTTGAAAAACAAATTACAAATAAAATATAGAAATATGTGCATGGCGAGGGCGTGGCTTATGGATAACGAATCGTCATAAAAGTTGTTTATAAAATACAAATTAGTACGTTAATGCTATAAACAGTAAAAGGCTCATAGCATTAACGGACGTTTGATAGCTTGTTCATAAAACGGACATTCATTGTTTATAAGAGTATTAATAATTTTCTTTACGAATAAATTCATTTCACGAGTTATTTTAATGTTCAGTAAATAAACAAACGAGTATCTGTGGGTACACATTTATGTAAAACATAAATAAAAATCATTTTTCTAAATACCATGGTCACAACATACAGAACACCAAAATATCGAATACCAAAAATGTTACTATTATAAAAATAATCGGTACTTACGCTTTCGTTAACTTAGCAGGATCAGGAGTTCTTATGAAGATCTGGACACCAAAAGATGTGCAAAGCGACAGTAAAATTAAATAGTTTGAAGGATCTCACGAAATTAGGTATTGTTGAATTATTTAACACCGGTAAGGGGTGATTTTATTTAGGATTTCAAACAAAATGTGAAATCAGATATTATGTATCCTTCAATGTACTTCAATTTTTAATTTTTTGCATGTGATAATTACTCGATATATCATTGAGGTAAGTCGTAATGGTTTAGTTTTTTACCATTCTAAAAGACTAATATTATTACAATTTAAGTATTATTTCAATATTGGTAATAATATAAAATTATTATTTCAAAGCATGTTTGTTTGTCACGCGTGTATATCAAGTTGATAATTTCCATAAAATTATATTTTATTAAAACTGCAAACTATGAATGATTGAACGTAAGTCTGATAGTTATGAACCACATTAATTAAACTTGATTATGTCCTCGTACATATTTTGTACTTAAGTTTAAAAATGTTTTAAACTTATTTTATGCTTTAAATGCTGGTTCTGCATAAGAATTTTTTTATGTTTAGAATTTAAGTAGTTTTAAAAACAATACTTTTTTTTAGATTGTTAATATTGTTTCTCAAACAGACTTACTCCATTGATATTTGTGGAGTTGTAGAAAAAGTGAGGATAGTTGGAAAGTCAAGGTACAATAAATCAGGAGAAAGTACTAAAGCGAGTGATTTTTATTAAGTAACGGCAACACAAACACACCACAGACTATAAACAATATTAAAAACATTTTAGAAAATACCTACCTTCACCATCAAAACTCTGCTTAACCTTAACCCAACACAATTTTACAAGGCGCATGAAAATATTACAAATTATTCCCCTTTACTCAAGTAAAATATTTCAATGAGAAACTACTAGTAATTTTTTTTTTACATTTTGAAAAAAAATACAATCAATCTGTTGTCCGATATAAAGTAACAATATGCCCAACAACCCTTAAAAGCATTTCAGATACGATTATAATGAATCTCAATTTTCTAAAAAAATTCACTTCATAAAATAACTGTAATTTTTAAGTGTTTATTTAGATACAATAAAGGAAAAATATTTTATACTGAAATTTCTCAATTTTCATTTAACAAATCAAGAGAAATAATCATAATCACTATAATGTACATTCATCATATCACTTGAAAAAATAACCGCTACAGGATTCGAACCTATGTCCTTCTGATTGCCGGTCAGCTTCTCTATCCACTAAGCCAAACGATCGTCTATTAGGTTTCCCGAGATTTTAATTTTTATCTTTTAGATCTTTATATTAATTATTTAGCTCAGTGGATAGAAAAGCTGCCCGGCCATCAGAAGAACCCAGGTTCGAATCATGGAGCGGACGGTTATTTTTTTAAGTGATTTGTTGAATGCACATTGTAATTGTGATATTCTTTTTTCTTTCTTTCTCTTGTTTTGTTAAAATAAAAACGTAAAAATATGTAGCATTTTCAATCAATGATCGCTTCATTCCTAGAAAATAAAGTAAAAAGTCATCTTCAATTTCCGTTCAAGAATCTCGAATATATTGAACAGGAAATGCTTCATAGAGTTGTTGAAAGCTTGTCAATTTCATTCAGGATTTCTTACTGGATTTTCCTGTATGAAAATTTTGTACTATTGTTAAATTATACCTATAATATTATTTGTAGTTTGTACGTACTATTAAGCCTGTAGTTTTAATTTGTACCTGTACTAACCGTTACAATAATTGCAAAGTTTTTACAGGGTATTGGTTTGCTGAAAAACTCAAAACAACATTTCACAAAATTTTCACTTTATTTGAAATTTCATTTTTGAAAATATTTATGAACTAATTTGTAAAACCTGACATTGACATGAACCTTTTGTCTGCTGATCTGTAAATCGAGGTGTATATTTGTGATGAAACCAATAACATTTATAGTAATGCATTGCACATTTAATAATTGAATGTATTGTTTTTTGAATTTATTTTGGATAATTTTTTGTTATTTTAGTAAGGTGCTTTGTTACCAAGTATAAGAGAATTTTTTTAAAACAATATAAATTAATCATTATTGTATTTTTACTTATTATATGGTATGATTTAAAAAGGTTGAACTACAATAATAACAAAAAAATTGGTTTGAAGATAAGTAAATATTATAGTTTACTTTATTATTGTAAGATAAAATGAAACTTTCTTTTAAATACTTTATTGGTTTATGTAAACCGAGTGAAAAAAAGAACTTTCTAAATATTTACGAGGTGTGTTAATTAAGCGATGAGATTGATTTTTCAAATTCGAAATTTCAACTTTAAAGTCAAGAAAGGCCGAGAAAGACATGGCAAGATCAAGTAAAACCACTACTTGAAAGTAGGCATGTGAGAAGTTGGAATAATCGACGTGCGTGCGTGCATGAGAAGATGTATGAACGTGGAGGAAGCAAGAGAAGTATGCCAGGATAGAGTGTTGTGGCGTTCTATCCTCTGCCGACCCCTTTGGTAAATGGCGTGATGGTTAGCTAGTTAGTTAAATTTGAATAGAATTACAATTTAGTAATGTCTCCCTCAAAATAAGTTCCTTGGGAAGCCACACAGCGCTGGAGACGGAACTTCTAATCCTCATAGCAGTTCTGGAACTGCGGATACTGGAGTAGCATTCAGCTGGTTGGCATCAGCCCTTTTAATGTTTTAGAATGTACCAAAATGACATCCTTTGAGGCGAATTTAGAATCACAAGAAAAGGAAAATGTCACAAGGAGTCAGACGAATAAGAAGGATGAGAAACCATAGGAATGATTTTGCTGGTCAAAGTTTCCGTGGTACTGTGCACAAGTCTGGAGCAAAACCTGATAGTACACCGTTGCTTGAAATTAATGAAACTCATTTTAAGAACACACTAGAAAAAACTGTTTCATGAAAAAAATCGCTTTTGACAGCCAAATGACTTCAGCAAGTTAAAAACTTGCACAGAAGGTGTATAACATGTTTACATGTCGCCCTCTTTATGTTTCGCATTTCAAGTATTGCCATATCGAGCGCTATGTTGTGAGTCTCATAACTTAATTTACAGACGATATTTTTTTTTAAGTATTACAACATAAAATCACATAGACATAATTTATATATAAGTAATCACTTTATCTATACCACCCTATTATTTGGAAAACTTAATTACTTTAAGCTTTTTATTAGGGCTCAATGCACTTTTTTTTCAAAATTATTGAGTCTTGTATAAAACATACCAGCTGACGAAACAATGTAAGTGAATTGGGCCATAATTGTCAACATTGTGTGCATGTGAAACTGACAAGCAAAACATAGCATCACAGAACAGAGGTTAAACATTAACAGTAAAAGTTATAAGACGATATACACATGATTCCTGACATTACGTTTTTAGTTAGCAGATGAATGAAAATTAGTATAGGAAAGTATAAGTTTTGTGAAAATGGAAAACCTTCCGTTATATTAAATAAAATTTCTTAACATGGATTTAAAAATTGATCCGTTAGTGTTTTTGCGTAATAATATCATCAAATGTACGGGAGTGCTTCGGCGGAGTTAGGAATATAGTTTGTGAACTTAAGCGTTTAATGAATAACTAGCATATCATAACAGTCGGCTTCGCCAACTATAGTTCAGGATATGCTGCACAGGTTCCTGTCCTATCTAGTGAGTTATGGCACTTAAAATAAAGTATTCCAAAATATGTAATGTGCAATATCAGGATTGATAGAGTGAGATTTGATGGACGTAAAGTTAGATTGGATGGAAGGATAGTAAGAGTGAGATTTGATGGAAATAAAGATCTAATAAGTGGAGTGACTAAATCCAAATACTGTAAATTGTTCTATTATGAAAACTATTACGTATGGATAATTTTTACTACTTTTACTTTCTCTATCCGCACCCAACGTTGCAAAGGTACACCAAGTGCAGTGTATTTTGATTATTTTTATTTCATGAGGGTAAGATGGCTAGTCATACGCTTTAGTACTAGCGGATAATTTAAGCTCTCAACATATTCTTCAAAAAAGTAGAGTGCCATGTAGGACAGAATGATGTGACAATTTATTTTCTCTATCTACCCCTTTTTTTAAATATTTTGAAAAGTCGAAATTTGATGGTTGTCAAATAATTAAAAAAGATAAAGTGGTATTTTAAACATTGAATAGGTACTTAATACTCCAGTTAAAAATTATTAATCTTCGTTCTATATTAGCAAAATATTTGTATAACTTTTTTTATTTTCCCCAAATACTGCTAAACTTATCGTGCAATATCAGGAATTACGATCGTCGGCCAACATAAACAAAATACATCAATGGACACAAGACTAGGGACAGTGACACGAAACATTGACTGGTACAACGCTAAACACCGATCAACAACCTAGTGGAAATATCCTAACAATATCCTCTTTTGAGCGAACATGAAAATATTGAAATGATCACCATTTTCACTCTTTTATGAAGTGCAACCTTAAATTATTATCAAACGTAAGAAATATTACAAATTAATTTCGAATTGTGAATCAGTAAATTAATTTATTTTTTCAACCACCTCAACGGGCTAGGAGGCCCAATAACAGAAGGGAACAACAAATTAAATAAAATTTGGAATAAAGCAAATTATTGTAATTTTTGTTAACGAATTGAAAATAAAACGCGGGTAAAATAAAATATTGCGGCTCATTAAAATAAGTTCAGTATAATACTTTTATGGAAAAACACAAGCATTAAAAGTAGATAACCCTAAAAAATCTTTCAAAAATAAACCTGAAATATTTGATTTTTTAAGATTATAAAAATTTACCTTACTTCTAAAATTATTATATATACCTACTTCAGCGCCTGTCCAAGTAAATAAATCCGCATGAAATTTTTTACATATTTTATTTACCTTAAGTACCGAATTTTTAATTTCGAGGGTGAATAAAAGAAGTGATTTACATGGTGAGGATTAGTCGCGAATTTGGAGGAAGTGGGTGTATCGGGTATTTCCGCCGTGGTTGGTCGGTGTTCTGTCATCGCTAGTGGGGGCTGACGGTGCGGTGCGGTGGTTACCTCTTGCGGCGGCGGCGCGGGCGCCGCGGCTCGCCGAGCTCCGCCGGGTCGGGCCGCCGCGCCTGGCGAGCCACCATGGGCCGCTTGGCCTCCGCCTCGCCCGCCACGCACGGCAGCTGGTCAGAGCTGAACTCCGGCGCGCTGGGGCCTCCCATTCAGCGCCCGTGCCGGTCAGGTGCTACGGCAAGCGCCGGCCGGCGGTCACTTTTGCTTTAATCCTCTAACGTCAATGCATACACAACGGCATCTGCGCCCAGCGCACAGTTCCGCACATAAAATACTTAAAGGGGAACATCACTACTCCTACACATTTACGGGCAACATTTAGAGAAAGTATGCGAGTTTTGTTCGGGACAAGGACGGTAAGACACACATAAAGGTAATAGTCACATTTAAAGAAGAGCATAGATATTTTTCCATTTCTTTTGGGGATCGTTTTGTGTCTGTCATGCAATTCACATAAAACTTCAAGGCCACGTATAACTTACCGATCACTTGACTCTCGGCTTAAACATTGGGAGACTATCGTTACTGACTGACTACAACAAAACAGATCTGTCCTACGATTAAATCTTCTATTCGGGTGTATTCTTTCAGTACAGTCTTCTTTCCATCGTGGTCTTCTTGCCGTGCCCATTGTCTATAACTTCCAACTTAGTTCCGCAAATTGTCACTTTCACTATCGAGCACTCAACTGTTTTTAAATAGTTACTGTTTTACAGCAAAGTTTTTTATAGGTAATGTTAAGTCCACGCTGTGCGGGAGATTAATAAATTTATATCTACCTTCTTTGATCACTTTATGTCTTTCAATTATTATAATCATGTCAATTATAGATCAATGATTTTATTGCTCTTCATTACAGGAACATCATTATATATTATACTTAATTTGATGTTCACCTATTTCGCCATTTTTTGAGAATGGTAGATTACTCTTTCTTACAATTTTTCCTTATCTTTATATCTTAATGTATATTGGGAGATATTTGTGATTTGTTAGAATTATCTCCCTACGCTAATACTCTTATCATTGTAATGATAGCTTTTAATTTCATCGTCTTGTGAGTCATTTATTTAGTAAATCTTGGTGTTTCGGTTAACTTAGTGAATAATCGAATAAGGTAAACATTTTAAGCTCGAAATACACAGCCAATATTAAATTAATTCAGCAAATAGCCAACAACATTTTTAATCAATTATACTTAAATTTCGAATAATAAAATATCACAATAAAAGCTGGCGTGTTTGATTAAAGCACCGATTCAGCGATCTCCCGTTCCGTTTACGCTGCTTATTTGGACATAACTTTGAAAGCACTTTTAGTCAGTACGTAATGTTTTGGTGTAACTTTAATATGACTTGGCGTAGATAAACCTACTGTCCTTGGGGCTCATCAAGAACATTGAAGTCTGGTCCAGCCGCGCGATATTATTGTTCCACAAAAAGGCATACACAACTAGTATTAGATATGTCGTCAGATCTTTATCTCTTTAATATTCGAAGCACTTTTTTTTTCTTAAACTATTTAGTTAAAAACTATTTTACGACGATGATCTATTTTTATAAGTATATATTATTATTGGAAAAAACTACTTAATTATTATTAATTGCTTTAAATTGAACACCTAAGATTTTTAAAATTATCTAACATCGATTGTAGAGGTAACGAACACACACTTAATTTAGAAGCAGTGAAATATTATTGAATTATTATTGGTTTAAATTGTAAAAGATATGTATAAGGGACATATTAAACTAAGCGGAAAAACACATCTCAAGCAGTGACTCGTTCTCACAACACTTAAATTATAAAATCATAATAACACGCAAAACTTTAAAAAGAAAACTGGATCCTTGTCAAGTCAACCCTCGTTAGTGAGAGATTTGAGATTTTAACATCTTGGTAAAGTTGTTTTAGAACTTATTGGTCGTCCGATCTTTTTGGTTTTTCCGCTGGATTGGAGGTGACGCGTAACATGGTGTTGTCAGTTTTCGCGTTCAGAGGACGACTCTTTGGCCGGCGGCTCCTTCCACCCTCCGTCGTTCCGCCCCCCTGCCCGCCCGCCGCGCCTATGCCGCGTCACATATGCGCGGCCAGTTCGTCCCTTGCCACTTGCAACCCTTTCACCGAACCCGGGCGGAACGAAACAGCGAAGATGCAACCAACTCCAAGTTAAAACTACTAATCATTTGCGAAAGAAACTGTATAATAAAGTCATAGGTACCTACCTAGTTTTTTTTAAATAAAAAGAAACATGTGACCTCTTTTGATACCCACAATTCTTTTAAATTTATTTATTTACTATATGTGAATAATTTAACTACGCTGTTCCTTCCCAAAAAAGAAACACTTTCTTGTTCTTGGGAAGGGCATATATTCAAAGGTAAGGGCAAATATTTCAGATTTGGGGGTGCTTTTAAACAGTCGGAAATAACACTGTTCCAGAAAGCAGGAAATAAGTAGTGCTGAAGTGGGATCCGAATCTAGAAATTCTTATCCCGAATCTTCGACTGTAGACCACAACCCCGTTCTGAATTAGTAACATACATTATACATCGAACAATTACATAGATTTCATCCAACGTGGCCGGTGGAGATTAAGCTCTCTTCGACTTAAATCATATATATCATATTTTACATGGGTTATTTTGGGTAAACGATTTTTAAAAAAGCAAATTAAGCCATACATTTTCTTTATTTTATGTTTTATTTACAAAACCAACACAGTCATTATAGCATATAATATTATAAGATGTGGAACATAAAGTTTGCATGTTTTGAATTATTAAAAATTAGTACTATATAACCTATTTAATTATTTTATATAAATACATTTGATCATGTAAACTACGACGATCTTTTAGCGATGACATACCATAACGTTTGGCTGCTGCAATATGATTAGAAAATTGTAAATTGTTTGAGTTTGTCTGTTATGGCAATCATACATAGATGGGGTTCCATACGATTGAACCAAATTCGAACAAACTGCGCTGCGTACTAAATAATATAATATCAATAGAACATTTATGTTTTTAAATGGTTTAGATACTCATATTATAAATTTCAGCATTTTTATGTGTAGGGATGCGAGTGTGTGTTTCAATAATAATCCAAGATTTATTGTCAGTGTCTCTTGGGATGTATTTTTCCTGTGAAAGAATGAGTTCGAATTTATGAATCATCTACACTACAGCTATTTAATACGTAGAGGTACATAATTCACATTGTGAGTACATTAAATGTACTGAAAAATGACTAAATCTCACATCCAAATACAAAAATGAAGCAATGAAGTTAGCTAAAATACATACAAACATAAATGTTGTTAAAAATGATCCATCGTTGTTGATTTCTGTAAAAAATCACTACGTTACGGATTCAAATTTTTTTTTGAATTTAGCAGCTCAATTCATGCTCAGAACATTGAATGTTGAAAAATTACATACCTAATGATTTTCTCTTAAGTTCTTAAGGTAGGTAACTGTAATTTTGATATATCAGTCAACATGGGGTAAAAAAAAAAACAATTTTCATCTTTGACGCGAAAATTATATCCGGATTTGGGTTTAAATTTCAATATCCTCCTGTTTACCATTTGGTAATGATTTAAGTTTGAAACTAGATTTATAATTCTTTATATTATATACCGCGCGATGCCAACGCCGCGCCGCGCCGGCCGCGGCCGGGTTAAATTTCACGTTGAAAATTTTACATTTAAGCTAAAAATAACATTTGACACGACGCAGTCGTATTTAAATTTGACATCCTTACAACTTACCGTTTGGACAAAATACTATCTAAGTGCGATACTGGGTAGATTTCAAATTAATTTCCTTCATTTCAGGTCTCTGAGACTTAACGTTTCGGACGAGATGTGACAAAGAGACACGACGTGTCTCTTTGTCACATCTCGTCGTCACATAAAATACACGTCGTGTATTTTAAAAGGAATAAAGACGGGATAAAAGTGAGTGCAATTATGCTAGTTTTCATCTTGCGCAAAGAATACATACACAGAAATTTACGTAAGCATAAAATATACAAGTATTATAATTTCCAGGAATTGACGTACATTCCACTACATAAATAATTTCTAGTAATCATCTCTCATACTCATCTAGTATTATAACTTGGTTGTGTAACTTGGTCACGTGAAAGCGCATTAAGAGAAAATATTTTTACAAATATCGACAGGAAATAAGATATGTCGTAGGTACTTAAGTTAGAGACTGTCAACCATAACCGGCTTCAGCGTTATAGAGTCGATGTCAACCGCAGCTTCGGCGGTAGCACCGCCGCACAGTGTTATATTTTGGCAATCTAACGGGATTTAGTTATTATAGCTTATAAATAGTTTATGAATAGCAATAAAACTTTTAGAAAGGAAAAAGTAAAAATATAAGATAAACAAACATTTACTTAATGTCATTTTGTTTGCCAGTGATAAATGTTTTGCGCTTAACGTATTTACAAAGTCCTTTAACGTCTTTTAGTCCTAGTCTTGTGCAATTTTTTTTGAAAAAAAAAAATCTGGTCTTCCACATGGATAAGTACAAGTAGGACGCCTGGAGTCTTGGAAGAAATTGTAAACTATATATGGATATTTTGTATACTTATATATATTTTAGCTACTCAAAATTAGCTACAAAATTTTTTTCAAAAAAGTTCTCCAAAATCATTTTAGTTTATAAATACGGAACCTTACATAAAGTGGATCCAAGTGTGTTTGAATTAAATGTAAAATTGAGAATAATATAAATGTATTATAAAAGTGATTATCTGTTTGGTTGTATAGTGCATCTTCACTGCTCACCTCTAATATCAAATTTGACACAGCTTTTTTGAAAACAAGTTCTTGTTTTATTGTTATGATGGACAAGGGAGCATGTTGTAGATTGTAGAGCTTAACAGCATAATACTCATAGTCTCTCTGGCTAAAAGTAGCGAGATAATAAAATACTAGTAATATTAGTTTTAAATAAAAATAATAAAAAAATCCCGCTAGATTTAACGCACTGTGCGCCGTCCATGTCGCCGCGTCGGCGTCGTAGCGCGTACCTATGAAATGTAAAACGACCTTTATTACAAAGATTTTTTTATTGAGACAATTATTATAATGGTTATAAACAACATTTTGAGTGTCCAAATACTTGTAGACAAAATTTGATTTATCTATGACAGGCTTGCAATCAACAACAATTGATATCTCAACACAAACGAGAAGTTTGAAAGGTAATATGGAAATCTATTTAACAACAAATAATATATAAATTAAACCTATTCAATTTGAGGGTGTGTGCGTTGCAAAAACATATAAATTTAATTAATAACTTTATAGTTAAAGTACCGATGATTTCAAAAAGCATTCGCATTTCTCATCAAACTGTCATTTCAAAAAGACTTTCAGGCATTCATTCGTAGAATCGTTTTGAAAATATTTTTTAGAAACTTTTGCAATCCATTTGAGGTGCTGACAGAGCTGAAGGAAAATTGCAAAAGCTGGAAAATTCCAAATCCACAGTTCCGTGAAACCCTTTGACAGGTTATGCTGCCATAAATTGTATATAAATATACCCAGAGAATATGTAGACTTTCGATAGTTCTTATCTCATTTTTTAAGTGCGGTAAATGTAATGAAACATAGCATGTCATAATATCATTTTTGTTCAGGAGAATCAATAGTAATATTTTTCATCCATATCTAAAATTAGCCATCTCTCTGACATAATGATTTTTTTTTAAATTATGCAAGGTAAATTTTATAATTTTATCCTGAGGATGTCAATTTCACCAGACCGAGGAATATCCATCTCCCCTCCCAAAAGCTCTGAAACCTGGAGTACGCTGATGACGCTGTCCTTATTGACGAATCAGTCGGGGCCTTCAAGTTATTGTTGATGGGCTAAATTGGCACTCCACGTGCATTAGTTTAAAAATCAACACTGGTAAAACCCATGTCATGTGAAACAGCTCGTGTCAAGATCCTCCTGGCTTTGTCGGGACAAGTCATCGAAAGGGTCGAGAGCTTCAAATACCTGGGAGGCGTACATGACAGAAAACGGCAGTGTTCAGAAAGAACTGGGAGTGCGGCTTGGAGTAGCGGGCGCCGCATTCAACAGTATGAAAGCTGTCTGGAGATCGGATGTTTACTCGGTTAAAATAAAATTCCGCCTTTATAACTCTTGCATCACACCTGTTCTCATCTATGGCTGCGAATCGTGGCACCTAACTAGGGCCCAAGAAAGCAGACTTCTGAGTTTTGAAAATACGAGGCGGTGGTTTGACTTTGTAAGGAACACAGAGGTGAGGCAACGGACACAGCAACCCTTGGTATCTACTGTCATCCGGCGAAGGCGTTTCGGCTTGCTAAGCCATATTCTACGTATGCCTCCGAGAGCCTTAACAATGCTTGCCTATTTTACAAGGCATCAGGTTCTCGGCGTCCTGGTCGTCCACTGTTGACAATTCGTCGGCAGTTTGCGTCAGAGCTGCGGGACGTGGACTTGACTTGGGAGGATGCACGGAAGCTGGCGGCCGATCGCTTGGCCTGGAGGCAGTTTGTGGATTCCATATTCTTCACACAGGGAGCGGATATGGTATGATGATGAAATTTTAGAAATATTGGTAAAACATATCAGGTAGCGAGGTAGAAATGGAAAATAAATCTTGTTACCACTATATTCATCTGTAACAATAAACCTAGGTAGAAATTCTCATTTTTTGTATTATTATAAAATCATTTCATTGTGTTTTGTTGTTTGCAAATCCGGTTTTAGATTTTGAATAAACAGTTATTTTTTCAGTGACGTCTTGGGGTATCTTTTTTTTCACATCAATCATTCAATAAATTATTTGACGCTCTATGGTCTATACGTCTATAGACCTACCTTATTAGAAATAATTTTCTAAATACTCATTTTGTGATATCGCAACCCACCTTTATCAATGGCGTCAGTTACGAACTAAGTTTATTATTTTTTTTAATCTAAATATCTAAAAATTTCTAAATATATGGAAATGAAACTCATTCACACGTACCGCGCCATCAAAGAAATTCATAGAAGATTCTTTATGTTACGGTATACCTATTTTTTGTTGTTTTTATTGATTGGAAAATTTTGAGATCGACCCGGTATAATATGAAATGAATATTATTTCACTCACATGAGAAAATAAAATGTTTCGTTTTTCAGACGCGATTATAAAAATTTACTAAACATACCGGGAACCGGGTTGTGGTCTAGTGGTAGATTCGAGTATTTCGGATTTGAATCTCTAGGTTCAGATATATTCTAGTGTAGATTCACCAGTTTTCGAGTTGTACTACGAGTTTGTTGCACTATGTATACAATCATAATGTAAACAATCTATAACAAAACAGGAATAAAAAATGTTGATAATAATAATTACCTTGTTACTAGCTCTAAACTCCCGTACAGTACTCCATACATTCTAGGAATGACGCTACTTGTAGCTACTTTGGTCAACTTTCTGAAGTAGTTCGGCGAGGAAGTTCAGAAGATTTCATAGTCAACATGAGAATCTCGATGTTGGTGGTTGGCGGTAAATATAACAGCTTTACTTACCTGTAACAAATTAAGTGCAGGTTAATATACAGTTATTGTAACAAATGAATGATCAAGATTCACTGCACTTGGTTTACTATCGATTATCTTAATCGAATTATTCGATTATTCGGATAACCGAATCATTCGATTATGAAAATAGCTTATTGTCATAATCGAATCATTCGTTTATTTGAAATATTCTAATTATTCTTTTATTTGAAATAACACACCGACTATGAAAATAGCTTATTGTCATAATCGAATCATTCGTTTATTTGAAATATTCTAATTATTCTTTTATTTGAAATAACACACCGACAACGTAACGGGTCAATTTTAAAAAATAAATAAATCATAGATCTCGATCCTTTTATTTGATCGAATACATCCACGTTATCGAAAAGGAAATACTATTTTTCGCAGTGGAGGTTATCCACACTCCGTAGTAGTAGGTCGTAGCCATCGGAGCTGATGGCTTTGTTAGCTCCACTCATGCGAGGTGTTACTTAAGGTACTTGCTCTTATCTAACACCATAGTAATTACTCATCATCTTACTTCGCATTAGAATAATGTAAATTAAGGTAATTAATCCTTTGAGACCACAATATATTATGTATGTGTTTTTTTTTTATTTTTTTATTTTTTTTATTTTTTAAATAAAAGAAATATCTGAGCTCTTATGATATACTCAAATATTTCGATTTCGGGCTGCTTTCAAATAGTCGGAAATAACTGTGTCAGAAAGCAGGATACAAATTTGAATACACAACCTTAAGAATTTTTTACTCCCGCACCTATTATAATTTAAAAGTGAAGTGTAATTTAATTATTTAGTAGTATTCTTGAATCACTTAACTTGAATGTCTTTATACCTTAAGTGCTAAACTTAAAACATATTTTAATGAAAAAATTATTTTTGTAGTTTTTATATATTTTTTAACGAATTACATGACTTGCTGACAAGGACAAACAATGGGGGTGAGTTACCCCTATCGCCCCCCTCCCCCCCTCCACAAACCAAATTAATCTGAATTCTATAATCCGTGAAACGATTTTAACTTAATTTAGTAAATGCATGATTTGCAACCCGGACAAAACCATTAAAAAGGGGGTCGGGTATTCCTATGCAGTATGCATGTAAAAAAGTCGCTTTTAGTCGAATTAAAACGGGGTTTTTCGGTATAATAAATCGACATTTTAAATCGTATTTAATGCCGTAAGTACTTATTATTATAATGCATTCCTCGATTCGAATATCTTTTAATGTGATAAAATAATAAAGGTTTTTTAAAGTTTTCCACCCTGTAAAATATCGTAAAATCGCTTTGTACAAATACGGCCCGGGTGATGTCGCAATTCAAATCGTTTTATAGGTAAAAAATGTTTTAATCGATTGTAAACGACTTCTTCACACCTTCTATTGGTACCCTTTAGAAGAAATAGGAGAAAAAAACAAAATTACCACAAATATTAGAATTCTAGTGATTTCAACCGAAGTGTTAAACAATTTATAATTTAAAATACGACGATTTAAAATACATTGATTACGATCATGTTTTTTAATGTTATTTTTACAATCGGGAAGCGTGTGTACCTAACATAAAAAATACAACGAAAACGAATTTCTGAATAAAATAAAATAAATGACATGATATGAATACATTGTTTTCGACCTGAAGCGAACGAATATTCATTTTAAAATAATATGATTTCATCAGAATTACAATTGTGTTTATTTTACATTTCATTATGTGGTGAAATAATATAAGTGTTAAATGCTTGGCATTTTTAATTATCGCGTATCGCTTCATGTTCAAATAAATTATTACAAAACTATATTTTTAACTACCACTACTTTCCCTTATCCATACCCAATGGTGCATAGGGCACTGCATCGGTACTCCAAGTGCAGTGGATATTGATAATTGTATTACATAAAGGTAAGATAATCAGCCATACGCTTCATACCGGTCCAAGGCATCACACGAAATATTAATGTGAAAATCAAAAGTAAATAAATATTTCATGTTGATAACCCCCTACGGGAATCGAACCCGCGACTTCATGCACGGTGGCTAAATGCGCTACCGCTATAAAACTATATAAGTACCAATTCATTTCAAATTGTAAATTACCTTTTTACACGATCAAAACGAAAACATGATTATAGTAAAATCTCTATTAAAAATAATATGTTTGAAAAATGTATCCGTTAGTTTGTTTAAACTGTTTCAAGTTTCAACTACCTATAAAGTGTAAACAGTTGCTATAAAATCCAAAGGCATCCACCTGAACTAGGTATCGATCGCTGGCGACGCCCGCGCCCCTATGATAACTTCAAAGAGCAGAGGTGAAAACAAGACTTTTGTATTAAAAAAATATCAAAACAATGCTCTAAATATTTTTAAAACAACCACCTCGTAAAGTTGTAATTAGCGATTTGGGCTTTCTTGCATAGGGTCCAGCGTTTGACTCTTACTTGAATGTGGTTACTTTAGTAACACTATATAAATAGTAAATATCATATCGTCGGCTAATGTCAAAACGGGGAATTTGTTAATCGTCCATTTGAGATATAGAAATTAGAAATTATAAGCCTGATTTTTTCTTTTTTTTTTTCAATTTTTTAAATAGTATAATTTCCATTTTTTTTTAGATCTATGAGATACCTCACTGGGCAATGCTTGTGCTGAGGTATTCATTTACATTACTTTTTTTACTTTTTTTATATCCATAATAGCTATTAATCCGGTATCTTATTATTTTATGCTCCTTTAAATAATAACTTCAAAGAGTTAACGATACTACTTTTAAAAACCCAATGTTTAAAATAATATTGTTTCGTTGTACAGACGATATTATGTTGAAAGCTCTAATCTAAACAATCAACCTAACCACGAGTTCTTTTTCTTTTAGGTAACTGATGGGCGCGGTTAAGCATAACACGGCCGCAAACAATATGTAATAGGTAAAATATATATTTTCTATTTTCTATTTTCTAAAATTTTATGTTTTCTAATACCCCGATAAGTACAATAAAACAATACAGATTTAAGGAATACTTAAATTTTCTTTTTCATAACTTAAAAAAAACAATGAAGATTGCTCAATATTCCTAAATGTCTATTAAATGAACAAAGCCCGATTGCGTTTATAAATTTGAAGATATAGGTATATGTTATTTTCACGGTTATACCTCTAAGGTACTTGAGCCCATATAATACGGAATAAAAAATGTTTATTTATTTATTTACTTTACCAACAGTCATCACAGAATATAATAATATAAGAGTGTGGAACAGAAGTTTGCATGGCCAATAACGGGTTTTCAATAGTAACGGACAAAATTATATATAGGGTGTAACAAAACTCGATGTATAAGCGGGAAACCAGTGAACCTACATCATATTTGGAGTCGATTTTAAAGTATAAGATTTTTTTATTTGACCCTTGGTTTTCGAGAAAATTGAGTACTAAGTTTATTGCAAATTGTTATCAAAAATCATGTATTTAGTCAAATTTATACTATCCATAGAGAAAACAAAATTGAAAAAAATGTTTTAATAAGAATTTGAGCAATTTTACTTAATCTCAATTTTTTTATTTTTTTTTCAAGCTCGGATTCAAAAGTCATATTACACAATCATCTCCAAATACGATGTAAATTCACCAGTTTTCGGGTTGTACTACGAGTTTGGTTACACCTACACATACACAGTGCTATACATACACAGTGCTAAAATAATAAAAAAGGATAGGTAAAGATAATGGCTGTTAATCATTTCAGTTGATTATATAAAACGCATTATATTTCAAATTCCAATAAATTCAGAATTTGCAAAAAAGTTATTTGACTAAATCACAACGCTGGCTAGCGCTGTATCATTTTAATAATCTCTGAATCTTTGAATATGGCTTGTAACAAAACCGTTTAAAAAAATAAAACATGTGATTTCTTGAAATGGCACTGCAGCGTAAGATTGATCATCTCGCCTTCATGTAAAAATATTATCAAGATTCACAGCGTTGCGTTGGGTCCAGATAAGGGAAAGAAGTAGTAGTATAAAATGCAGTTAACATATTTAAGTAGCTTTATCTTGCACAACAGTGGGTCAAAGCTTGAAATTCAAACCAACAGTTTATTAAATTATCTGTATCAGACAATATGACAGTAGTTTACTGTCAGATAAAAAATGTAATATAAAAGTGCACTTGCAGTCAAACAAGCTTACATGCGGCAGTAAGTTATGAGTTTTTATTTTTTATAGTCTGTGTTGTTGGCATAATATGGAATCAACTTTCAACTTTCAGTTCTGATTTGGTTTCTTTTGTAGTCGAGTAAATACATGGTTTTTATTTAGTAAATTGATTTTTATATTTAAAATCGTGATGCTATTTTGATAAGCATTTTTCGTGATTTCGTTTTTTTATGGCAGTGGGATCCTGAGAAACACCTAAATTTGCTATTTTAGCAAAATTAGCAGTACACAACGGAGTTTTGGTACCAACCCTTATGTATGGTAGTTAAGCGTGGTGTTGGAAAAAGAAGGATGAAAGTAGACTGAATGCTGTTGATATGCGATCTCTCAGGCGAATGTGTGGTAAGACTATGTATGATGGGTGTACAAATGTCGAAATTAGAGCAGAGTGCAAGGCTGAGATAAGCATTATCGACAAAATTAAGAAAGGGCTTTTACGATGGTTTCGTCATGTGGAGCGAACGGCTAAAAGAAGTTTAAATGCAAGTGTGCCTGGATGTAGAAGCCGAGAAGGCCGAGAAAGACATGGCATGACCACGTACAACAAATACTGAAAGTGGACATGTAAAAAGTCGGAATAATCGGCGCATGTTGTGACGTTATAATTAGGCGTCACAGTGCGAACACGCACTAGATAAGCACGGTGTATAAATTCGGGCGCAGTACTTTTTTGCTATAACTTTAGGGACTGGCGAATGAGCCAGGGGCCAACTCTTTTCTGCCTCGGACACCGAGCGGCGCGGGTCACTGCCGCGCCGTGTCATTTTACAAGTGCAGTTTTTAGACATTGGAAAGGATTCATAAATTATGTAAGTACCTCACGAGTCCTATTTTAAAACCGTAACCACAGAGATCTGCTAAGCATCGTACTCATTGCGACATTTTTCCACAGAAATCCTTTCCTTTTTTCTTTTATTTATTATTTCCATTTTTCATCTTTTATTTTTACTTTGTTAAAATTCACACAACCACCACCATTTTGAGTTCTTGTGATACAAAGAAACTTTTGTGTACCATTTTATAATTTTGATGGAAATTCCCGTGAGAGATTGATGGTATTACTCCGCCACGAGGAATGTGAGGTTTGGATGGTATGAGAATATCGCGGAGTAAAATTCGCATTCGATGACTGGGAGATCTACCCCCCCCAACGGAGTGCTGTGGTCATCGCAACGAGCACAACATGTCCGCTGTTTCGCTGATGAACCCCCCGGTATAGCCAGACAAAAGGATGACGTAAAGGAGGCTCGCGAAGGTGCAGCTGCGCTGAGGGCGGCGCCTAGGCCACGCGCCCATCCAAGTCCACGGAAGAAGGCGGAAGATATTGAAGATTGTCATCATGTTTTTTACCACCGGATGTAATGAAGTGTCAACGGTCTTTAGCTTTGGTCCATCCATGTCATTATTTTCAAATTGAAAATCATCATTTAGAATAATTTAATAATTGCTTTGCATTCCTTAGGAGTGTTAATGTTTGCCCAATATGTTTGTCGCTAGAATAAATTGTAGATTGCGCCATGACGCATTATTTACCAACTTAGCAGAAAATCTCCCATACTAAAAACATCCTCCATGTTGTAATGGAAGTTCAGAGAAATTAAAATCAGTAAATATTCCAATTAATTTTATTCTTTGTTGCAACTAAATTAGGTTTCTTTGGTTTGTTTATAAAGTGGAAATCCGCCAAATATTTTGTTGGTTTGCGTCTGAGCTGCTTGAAACGCACGGCGAGAGAGTATACTTGTATGGATTATTAGATTTTTATTAACTCTGTGACTATTTAATGAAATATATTTATTGTATCTAACAAAGCAGTGTTTCACTCTGGTTCAACATCCCAGCCTCAGGGTACGAATGGATGACGTAATTTGAGACTTTGAGGATTTAACCTCACATATATTATTTTTGGAGCATTTTGTTTCTCTCTAGTCTCCCGACTGGGATAGCTGGTGGATCGATGAGCGGGTTGTGTGGAAGAGGGGGTCAAGTCAAATTCCGAGAGGAAAAATTGTTTTGATTATTTTTAGTTCTTTTCACCAAAAGGGTGGGGAAGCTCATTTCTCTCGTAAATCCCCGCATAGCAGCCACCCCCTTCCTCACACCTGTTCACCGCGTCACAATGTGCATGAGAAGATGTATGAATGTAGAGTTAGCAAGGGAAGTATATCAAAACAGAGAGGTATGGCGTTCTATCCTCTCTGCCTACCCCTACGGGGAAATGGCGTGATGGTTAGCTACATAGTTAGTTACGCTAAACAAAAAAATTATCTTATGTGGATAATTAATATTTATCCTCACAATAAACTTATGGTACACAAGAAATCCCTAGTCTTAGGTAAGTGTTGAAACCAGAATTAAAAAAAATTGTATTTCCGGAGATTTCAATTACTTTTGTTAAATCGTTAAAAGAAGCCATTATGTACAAAATCGCCAGTTCTGCATTTTTCGTTCACTTTTAAGAGCATACTCCACCACGTGAATCGCAGCGGCTCCCATACAAACGTATTCCTCGATTTTTCTCCCTGTAATTTAACATCACCTCAATGATTTTTTTACAAATTTTAGATATCGACCAGATGCGTGTTTACATCGTCTTATTTTTTTTAAAATATTTTATTTTCAAAGGAGATAAATAAATAATTAAAAAAACAGACGATACAAACACGCATCTGGTCGATATTAAAAATGTGTGAAAAAATCATTGCTGTAATGTTATGTAATGGGAGAAAATCGAGTAATACGTTTGTATGGAAATGCGGCGCAAGTCATTTCTTTCACTCGCAAGTTCTTAAAACTCAATATTTTTCTTGGTTTGCTTATTATTACTCAATTTATTGATTAGAAATTGTGGATAATAATTGTCAATATATTTATTAATTGTCTCTATAAGTATTTATGTTTTATATTGTAACATTTTCCCCCAAAGTGCAATAAATGCAAACTACTTTATATACGTATAGACATATTTATATTGAACGGTCTATTGGTACAATAATGAAACTTACTTGATTGCAAAGTGCAGTAGAACACGTAACGTTAAATTACTTTACAGTACAAAAGGTCCTTGTCGACATATGAACACCTTTAAGGATCACGCTGCGTTTCAGGATATATTGAATTTACTACACAAAACAATGCAATTATGCAAATACTCCGTACACAATATTATTTGCCCCAACATTAAATTTCCTAGAACTATTATTATTTGACGGTTGAGAGGAAAAATGTTCTAAACGACATAATATGTTCAAGGGAAAATGATTACAAGCCTCATAGTAATATCATGTTACGTGTTATGTCGCTTAGTGACTTCTTCCTTTCCAACGTAGAGTATGAAGTAGAAATATGAAGTAGGTATCTATGAAGTGAAGTCATACGAAAACGGTTATACTATACAATAATTTTGAAATGCATTATAATGGCGGATTATTCATTTCTGAAGTTCCGAAATATGATTAAAGTAATTTTTGGTCAAGGCATTATCTCCGTGAATAGTCATATTCCTGAGGTCAAATTTGACCATACTATTAAAGGTACTAGTTTTAAATTTCATTTCAATTTTATAAAAAAAAAAACTGGATTGGGATTCGAACCAAGAGATTCCAATCCGGAGTCCTTGACTCTACCACTAGACCACAACACACAAATGCACATTTAATGTTTATAAAGCTCAAAAAATGTATTTAACTAACTAACAAACTAACCATCACGCCATTTCCCCGAAGGGGTAGGCAGAGAAAATAGAACGCCTCACCACTCTATCCTGGCACACTTCCTTTGCTTACTCCACATTCGTACATATTCTCATACACGCACATCGATTATTCCGACTTTTCACATTTTTTTTCATTTTCCCTTTTCAATTTATTATATATTATATATTATATATGTATATACACCGTGTATTATAAAATATTGTTATGTATTATGGTCGAACCGGGCAGACATAATGATTTTTTTTTCCACGATTGTATGGGAATCATAGAAATTTTCTTAGTTAACGCACCTAAATATAAAACCTGATATTTTTTTAAGAAATTAGAATTGAGTTTTTTGAAAAACTTTATTAAGATTTTTTTCTCAGAATAGCTGTATTTTATCACCTAGAATATAAAACCTGGTACAGCTGTATTTTATTTGGACTTTGGACAATATGCATACCCAGGTTATTTGAAACAAATCCAATATTTATATTTCTGGTCCTCTGTATATTTATATTTTTATCATAAGACAGCTGTTTCACCTCTGTCCAAATCATGTCAAGATTTTAATATTTTTACTGATTATTTTAGCCTCTGTGGCTTACTGTGTTTACACTTGGGACAGCTAATATCACCTCCTTTGTAATATGGCTTCATTAAGCCACATCAGCCTATTCTATCAAGCTCTATATTGCATCCGAAGTCATATTGCCTTTCACATATCAAACAATGTCCTTTAATTAACTATCCGTCAACGCTGCACTAGGTAAATAGGACAATCGCATTTTGGCCATTGATGTTTACATATTCATGGCATCGCTGCCATTATCTACCAAATATCCTCGGTGAGGTTCATAGAATCCTTGTTGTTAAATAATGATTAGTGCCCTGCGATTTAATTATCTTCTACAAAGGCAGCATCAATGTTCTTACCTACCACTATTGCAGTGTTCTGCCCACGGGCACGGCATGTCATTGATAGGTTGTTATCTATCAATGACATGCCGTGCCCGTGGGTGGAACGCTTTTATCATTTAATTGCATCGCCTTGTATGACTGAATAATTTACGATATTTTATTTGAATTTTTTTCTAGGATATTCACGAATCAGGAACCATGTGCCGCACTCACACCTCACCACAGTCGTGTGTGAATGCGCTTTCGGAAATGGCAAGCAATTATGCACTGTATCTCCAAAGCAGACATGAGCTGATTAGGAATCACTACATCATCTCAAACGTTTTATATGGTCGAAATCATTAAGGTCGAGTGAGAAAAAACGTTCACTGTCAAATTTCAGTATGTATTAGTAAATGCGTAGATTTGAATTAAATAAATTACATTGGATTTTAATTAGACATTCGAAGTAAGAATTATATTGTTATTTAATTTTTATATCTCTACAAAGATGGAGTAGTTTTTTTTTAATTCGGGAATATGGATATTTAAGCAATTACAGGGCATATGACCTGTCATTGGCTGGGTTAAGTGGTCACTTGACGTACTACAACATTCCCCATTCCGCTTATTTTAGCAAATATATAAAACCAGGTAACATTTTTTATTTTGCTTATATTTTACGAATTGAAAACCTTTCATAAGCGCGTAACTAGCGACATCTATGCATTGATATGGAAGTATTTTATAAGAAAATATTCGCTAAATTAAGCGGAATGGGGAATGTTGTAGTACGTCAAGTAGCCACTTAACCCAGCCAATGACAGGTCATAAGCCCTGTAAACGCTTGAATGCCAACATGGCCGCTTGAGATCAAACAGTTCAACGATTAACGAATCTTTAGAGAACATAGCCAGGAAAGCAGGCTCACTCGGCCAGGTTAACTGATAACGGGGAGTAATATTACAAAGGTTTTATACGACAGCAAAATTAGGATTAGTTGAAAATTCTTAAAAATTGTATCAAGCGTTACCAACGGAAATTTACAAAACCTTCCCTAAGTGATTATACCCTTCTGCGTAAAAACGCAAAGAATCCACCTCCGAAAACTCAGCCGAAGAAAATATTAATTTTTTCATTAAAGTAGGTACTTATGCCTCAGTCAAGCAGGGTTGACCAATGATTTTTGTGCAGCCTATCTCTAAACAGCAATTGTGGCTCTTTTAAAAGAAGTACAATACCACTACTACTTTCCCACATTCACACCTAATGGTGAATAGGGCACCGCATTGGAACATCAAGTCTGCACTGCATTATCACAATACTCATTGTTAAGAATTTTCTCATAGAAAGTGTAAATGCCTCTTGCTCGGGAGAAGATATATTAATTCTGAAATATTTATCAGTGGTTTTTTACATTATAATATATTCAAAGTGATGCGTTTTAAATCACATATTGTGATGAAGAGGACCAGGGCATGGGAAGCCACGTGTAGACGATCCACAGGCACACCCGTCAGGGATTTTCAGGGCTCTCCTTCCACCACCCAGACTCCAGTTGTAGAGCAATGAGACTCACAATAAGTTAAGGAATTTCTAGACCAAAAATAACAGTGAAGATTTATCAGTTTCCCTCATTACCTTAGAGAATCATACACAGGGTTAAAGGGACGTAAATAAAAGATTCAGTTCAATATGATATAAAGAATTCATTATAAGTAATGATAATCTTCTTTATACACCGTGTCCCACGATGAGACCGCGAAACTCTGGAGGGTGATTGTTCATGGTATTCTGAGAAAAAAATCCTTATAAAGTTTTTTGATGCGGGCATTTTTAATATTTAATTTTAAAAAAGTATTAATAAAAAGCGACTATGTAATACTGGCTTCTGTTTGAAATGCTAGCGGTGGCGGGGTGGCGGTGGGCGGGGAGGAGTGAGGGTCTCTGGTCACCGAACGCCTTGCCTTGTAATTTTTTTATGTATTTCTAAAATAGGTATGAAAATCTTAGTTTTCAAAGTTACCCCCCGTAATTGGAGTGATACTATTTAACACACACCGTCATTTTTTCCCGTAGAGTGGGCTATTTTTAGGTGATTAGATATAAAAATCTTTGGTAGAACTCCTCTCTATCCAGAAATGTTTTTCTGGTAGTATTTCTTGACAATTTGATTAGAGGTTATTATTGTTTCATTTGGCATCAAAAAATAAATAAAACCCCAAATTTTCAACCTCCTACCCACCCTTCCCATGTTTTAATCGCTCAAAATCAATTAGCGTTTTAAAATTGAACAGTTTTTAACTTCAACAAAACTAAAAAAAATTGATTTAAAAATCGATCTTTATCAGACAGAAGAAATGGTTAATTTTTTTATTATTTGTTTTCTTGTTGTTATTGACTAATAACATAATTGTTTTGAATGACATTTTCTTAAACACAAAAAATAACCTATGTAGGTAGATACTAATGAAATACTCGACGAGAAAAGAATGTATAATAATTCTGGAAACAAGATAAAATACTAACTTTTGACTTTAATATTAAAATTTTTACTTCATTACTAATCTTTATGTTTCACATTTTTATTTTCATAGAATTAAGGGCTACATGAATAGTGACGTAAAAAGGGCGTAACCAACGCGGACTTGTGTTTTCGCGGTAATTTGACATTTAAAACTTCAAATTAATTTTTAACCTTCTAAATTAAGATTTTAAAAAATACAGGAAAGTGTTTTTATGCCTAATCAATTTTGATGTTTGTTAAATAAAAAAAACCTGATTTTTCCCTATTCCCCTAAATCCTGGGTTTTAAAAAAAATGTCGAAATGGTGATCCTCAAATTTTGTCTAACATAGTTGGCAGCGTCAGGAAAAGGATTTACTATCAAATCTGAGTATATAATATGATGCCGTCAGTGATTCGGAGAATTCTGCCACAGGATTTCTCGAACGGTGGAATGTTTGATCGCGGAAAAACATCGTACTCGCTGCGCCATCTTCCCGCACGCGGCAACCTCGTGTCAAGTTTCCATTCCGTTCAACCTGCAGATTGTCGGAGGATAATTCTGCTCATCGTGAATCTTTCTGGTCAGATGGGTTTGATCATGATGTTGTGTATAGATAATAGACGCCACATGGTTAAATATTAAAATATGTCTACATTTTAGGTGGGCTAGGAATAAAGGAAAACCTGTGGAACGAATAGCTTCCACGCATTAGTAGGTAGTAGGTAGGTACGCATTTTGGTTTTGTTTCAGAATATACTAATTACAACTTCAAATCCCCTTTTCCTATGATAATTAAGCGTTCCTTCAGGGTGAGGGATGGAGATCTCTCGGATATCAGCTTTCGCTGGTGATGCTTGTCAAGGAAGAAAAACCAGAGAATAGACAGACGCATTCTTGCCGGTCGGTAAAAAAGAAATAAGAACTGCGCGGTCCCCTACCAATAGAGAAATGTGTCGGTACCTACGCTCGTAACGTCACAAAATCACATGCATGTTCGACTCATAGCATCACATTTCCCTGACATGGCCGGCAATTTGATATAGCCATGTGAATATTCAATATTCAGCCCTTACAATAGGGCTGTTTCCGCTCTGTTTGCTCGACAGACCAGGTTAACAGCCTAATGCGTCACGAGTCTAGGTACCGTGGGATGGAGTAATCTATAAGTGTGTAGTGATGGCGATTGTGAAACTACTATAACAGTGGGTATTAGAGGAAAACTCTTTTTCTCTGATGTGCCTTGCTTGTAGGGAGTATAACAAGCTGCCTGAGTGCACTAGAGGCTCTGATTATGTGACCGATAGCCTCCAGCAGTATGTGGAATGTGTTAAAAAAATTGTTTGTATTTTTGTTTTAATATTTGCTCATTATATTTTGTGATTATACACCGTGTAACAAAACTTTTTATACAAGCGGGAAACCAGTGAATCTACATCATATTTGGAGTAGATTTTGTAGATTTTCTTTTAATTTTACGTTTTCGAGAAAATTGACTAAGTAGTTGATTTTTTTGCCAAAAATTTTTGCAAATTGTTATCAAATATAATTTATTGAGCCAAATTAATACTATTCATAAAGAAAACAAAATAAAAAACCGCATTTTCTGTAATTTTACAATCTGCGATACTTGAAAAAAAAATTCCACCTAGATTTAGAAGTCATATGACACATTCGACTCCAAATATGATGAAGATTCACCAGTTTTCTGGTTGTACTACAAGTTTTGTAAACTATGGAGCATATGAAACCACAAGCTGCCTCCAGGCCAAGCGATCGGCCGCCAGCTCCCGTGCATCCTCCCAAGTCAAGTCCACGTCCCGCAACTCCGACGCAAACTGTCGGCGAATTGTCAACAGTGGACGTCCAGGACGCCGAGAACCTGATGCCTTGTAAACTAGGCAAACATGTTTAAGGCTCTCGGGAGGCATACGTAGTATATGGCCTAGCCAGCCGAAACGCTTTCGCCGGATGACAGTAGATACCAAGGGTTGCTGTGTCCGTTGCCTCACTTCTGTGTTCCTTACAAAGTCAAACCACCGCACACCTAATATTCTTCTAAGACACCTATTCTCAAAACTCAGAAGTCTGCTATTTTGGGCCCCGGTTAGGTGCCATGATTCGCAGCCATAGAGGAGTACAGGTTTTATGCAGGCATTTTGTTTTAACCGACTAAACATCGATCTCCAGACAGCCTTCATACTGTGTACTTCATTAATGTTCAAAATTATGCTTAAATGTTCTGTCTTTAATATGTAATTTTATAAATGTACCTTTTTCTCAAATGCCCAATATTAGTTAATGTAACTCCCGTGAATACAGAAAAGGGCCCAGGAATATGTAAGTATTAATAAAAAAATTAAGATTAAGAAATTAATGTGTCGCGTTCAAGTGGTTGATATGTAAGTCATTACATTTTCAAAAAACTACTAACGGTTAGAGTTACTCCTCCTTCATTGGTCCTTTGAACGAGAAGAAATTTAAACTAAGGTATATGTCGCTAACCTAACAAGCTAATCCACTAACTACCTGAACATATTAGTAAGGTTAACGAAACATTAATTAACGAATTTTAATTGATTTTTCATACAAAGCCCTGAAGACGGATTAGAAACCGGTTGGCAGTTTTTTTTAATAATGTAAGTGGTATTAAACAAAGTGTGTTTTATTTCATAATCCTAACTTGCTTTCAAACAAACTCCAATTTAATATTTCTGTTGTTGGCAAAGCTTCGTTTGATTGGAAAAACAATTTTGTCAAAGTGGGGATTATGAATTTATTCAAACAAAATATAATCCAGGAAGAATAAAATTCGGTCCATTTGCAAATTAAAACCCAACAATATAATAATAATAGCACACTTGTTAATATTTTCATATTAATAATGCTGTTTTTTCATTCGTCAATGCTTAAATTAATTAAAAAGTATTTTCATTAAAAATATTATGAAATCAAATCATGAACGAATGTGTGGATTAGGCGTTTACAGGGGTCATGACCTGTCATTAGCTCGGTTAAGTGGCCACTTGATGTATTACAATATTCCCCATTGACATATGACAAATTTCGGATTTTAAACGCATCTATTAGTATGAGTTATCACTTTGGAATTATCACTTTCGGAACATCTATTAGTATGAATTATCACTTAAATGAATAGAATGAATTATCACTTTATTAAAAAGTGATAATTCAAAAATAATTCCTAAAGCAAAAAAGTTTATGGACAAATGCTTAGCAATTTTCTCAACAGAGGTCACCAGTGAGAAAAATCTTATTAAAAGTGAAACGACGTGTGATAATTCATACTAATAGATGTTCCAAAATTTTTCATAAACATGTGGTTCTCTGTCTCTTTTAGGATATCAATAATATTTGATATTTGCCCAGCATGGGTATAATCCAGTAATTTATCTACAAGTATTTGTACTCATTCAAAATGTTGTTTGTATTATTTTCAATTCTATAGACAGAACATTTAGTATTAGACCACTTTATAGCAGAATGTAAGGCTGAGATAAGCATTATCGAAAAAATTAAGAAAGGTCTTTTCCGATGGTTCGGTCATGTAGAGCGAATGGATGATGGAAGAACGGCTAAAAATATAAATGAAGCGACGGCGCGGCGCCTGGATGTAGAAGTCGAGGAAGGCCGAGAAAGACGGCATGATCAAATAAAACAAGTGCTTGAAAGTGGGCATGAGAAAAGTCGGAACAATCGACGTGCGTGTATGAGAAGATGTATGAATGTGGAGGAAGCAAGAGAAGTATGCCAGGACAGAGTGGTGTGGCGTTCTATCCTCTCTGCCTACCCTTTTAGATAAATGGGGTGATGGTTAGTTAGTCAGTTATTTTTCTAGTTATGTCAACATTGTCTATCATGAAACGAAATAAGCAAATAAAAGACAAAAAGATCCCCCATATATTGTGTTTGATTAACATTACATACTGTTATTTTTAGTAAAAATGAGCATTTTGAGTTCTTATAATATACTCGAATTATTTAACTTACGGTCTGCTTCTAAATAGTTGGAGATAACTGTACCAGAAACCAGGAGACAAGTTGTGCTGGAGTGGGATTCGAACCTAGAGATTCCCATACGGAGTCCGCACTCTACCACTAGACCACAAACCGATTAAATCACTGCAAATATCCAGAGAAACGTTAAAAGGGAATTTCCTGTTTTTCCCATTCATGGAGTATCGGCTACACGACAATTATGGCGTATACACGGTGGTATAAGGGCGTGGCGCGGGGCGCGGGGCGCGGGGCGGTGCGGTGGTCACGCGACACAGGCACAGGTATCCGCCATCCGCCATCATGGCATCAAACGCAATAAACAAATGCCGACTCGTGAACTACTCGAGAGCATGCAGCGAATTCTTTACCACCCTCGCCTCACAACAAACGAACAATCATTTTATTCTAAACTTTTGCCGTTTTTAATCCGCCTCGTAGCCAGGTAGCGCGTTTAGCTGCCGTGCATGAGGTCTCGGGTTTGACTCCCGATGGAGGTCAATATGATATAGGTATTTATTTTAATGTAATTTTCAAATAAAAATCATTCATATGTGATCCATTGAACTGGCGTTGAAGTGTAAGATATTGCCTTCATGTAACAAATTAATGATCAAGATTCACTGCACTTGATGTACTAATGCAGTACCCATTGGGTGCTGATAAGGGAGAGTAGTAGTAATAGTTTCTTAAAATAGCAATCACCATACTAATATTTCAAATAATCTAAGTATTCTAACAAATACACAATTCGTTTTCAAATTACTTAATACCTACATTGTATTTTTCATAAGTATTTATCATTATGCAGACACTGTCACGATGTCTTAACTTTGTTTTTCGAGTTTTATTTTTTTGTGTGCATTGTTTTCACCATTTCAAAATGTTTTATCGGCTTGAATAAGAATGAGTTATTGCGACAGGTACTACCTCCCTTATTTTTTTCCATTTTCCTTTATGATGATATAACATTTACACTTTTTATCAATAAAAGATAATATTATATTTGCATTAAACCCTATTTTAATTTTAATATTTCATTCTATTCTTTGAAAAAATGTTGTTTTACGTACGTTTTCGAACAATAATTGAGTAAAATTGAAAAAAATTCTCATAACTTAATCCAAAAATATACATGGTGTATCAACACTCGTTGTACAACCCGAAAACTGGTGAATCTTAATCAAATTTTGAGTTGAATGTGAAATCTGAGTTGGTAAAAAAAATTAATATTCTCTTATAAATACTTTTTTCTTTATTAATAACAA